>JALPQI010008162.1:0-68348 GCA_025490895.1 Thaumatotibia leucotreta
GATAGCTCACGTGTATTTTAATCAACTGTATTTAAATCTCCGTCTAATTTCGAATTTAATTTCCTTTTGTGAAAAAAGGAAGGTGGAACAAAAATAGGGTTTTTAAAAGTATGTGGAATGTTACTGTTTGTACCTATGTTCCAGTTCCTCAAGCATGAGGGCAACACGGACGTGTGGCCCGACACGTGGGCGGCGTGGTGCTGCTTCCACCTCGGCGAGTACCGCCGTGCACTGGACGCTTACAAGCGGGTGCTGGCGCGGAGTCCGCTGGACCCGCTTATAGCTGACACTGGACGCATGGACTTGGCCGTATGCTACTTTTACCTGGGTCAGTATAAACTTGTTCCTCGGCTAGTACCGGCGTGCACTGGACGCTTACAAGCGGGTGCTGGCGCGGAGTCTGCTGGACCCGCTTATAGCTGACACTGGACGCATGGACTTGGCCGTATGCTACTTTTACCTGGGTCAGTATAAGGAGCATTCCATAGGCTGTCCCGTACAAACGCGTTGTATATTCCGATAGTTGGACTTTTCTTCCGAGTTATTAGTTAATATATATTTTTTTGAGCCATTTTTGACTCCTCTGGTCATGAAAGAGAACTTCGATAAACCCACAGTTTTGAGAAAAAAACGTGTTTGTACGGGACACAGGTGGACTTTTTCGTGAAATGCATCATAAACTTGTTCCTCGGCGAGTATCGGCGTGCGCTGGACGCTTACAGGCGGGTGCTGGCGCGGAGTCCGCTGGACCCGCTTATAGCTGACACTGGACGCATGGACTTGGCCGTTTGCTACTTTTACCTGGGTCAGTATAAACTTATCTCTCCGCGAGTACTTGCGCGAACTCCACGTGTTTAGGCGAGGTGTGGAGTCCGCTAGACCCGCTTATAGCTAACACTGGACGCATTGCATTTGGCAGTTTCCTACTTTTACCTAGGTTAGTAGGTATAAACTTGTCCCTAAGAGTCCAACGCGTACATGTGCATAGCTCTCTCGACCACTTATACTGGACGCATGGACCTAGTCGTGTGGTATTATAGACAAGTTCCTCGGCGAGTACCGGCGTGCGCTGGACGCATACAAGCGGGTGCTGGCACGGAGTCCGCTGGACCCGCTTATAGCTGACACTGGACGCATGGACTTGGCCGTATGCTACTTTTACCTGGGTCAGTATATACTTATCTCTTCGCGAGTATATACTTGCGCGAACTCCACGTGCTTAGGCGAGGTGTGGAGTCTGCTAGATCCGCTTACAGCTGACACTGAACGCATTGCATTTGGCAGTTTCCTACTTTTACCTAGGTTAGTAGGTATAAACTTGTCCCTAAGAGTCCAACGCGTACAAGTGCGTAGCTCACTCGTCCACTGATACTGGACGCATGAAACTGGCTGTGTGGTATTATAAACGTGTTCCTCGGCGAGTACCGGCGTGCGCTGGACGCTTACAAGCGGGTGCTGGCGCGGAGTCCGCTAGACCCGCTTATAGCTGACACTGGACGCATGGACTTGGCCGTCTGCTACTTTTACCTGGGTCAGTATAAGGAGCATTCCATAGGCTGTCCCGTACAAACGCGTGTATATTCCGATAATTGGACTTTTCTTCCGAGTTATTAGTTAATATATATTTTTTTGAGCAATTTTTGACTCTTCTGGTCATGGAAGAGAACTTCGATAAACCCGCGGTTTTGAGAAAAAAACGTGTTTGTACGAGACATAGGTGGACTTTTTCGTGAAATGCATCATAAACTTGTTCCTCGGCGAGTACAAACAGCAACACTCCTAACTGGCAATTAAAGACAGAGCAGAGAGAAAATGAAAGAGATAAATATATTTATATTATGTCAACTTCAAATTAAATAATACACGGGAATGTTGATTGACGCAACTTGGTCGAATAATACAAATCGGGTTCCGAAATCATATGAGACTGGTATCACGACTTCTGCCGAACTCTGCTGACCAATGGAGCGGGCCTTGCTACGGTTAACCAATGATCGCTCGCGGTTTCGGCGGGACATTACCATGGTTACGTAATAACAAAAACGTTTAACCAATGATTGTTGATTGATTTTCCGGAAGCTGACGTTACTATAGTTACGTTATATATAACATCCGCTTTAGTCCTGGATACGTCAATCTAACTTCAGAGCCGGTAATTTGACTGCTAAGCTGCTATGTAGAAATTTTCGTTCATTTTCTTTTCAACGGCTGTCACTGTCAGATATTTTTTCAAAGTAAGAATTTCAGCCTGAAACTATCAAGTCTCTATTAAACATTTGTATGGCTACTGACAGATTAAAGGTCGACTGTCCTATAAAGGTAGACTGTCCAACGTCTATCTACCCTATTTCCACAAAGGTTACATAAGTATTCAACTAACGTCAACTAAGAGATGTGACGAATGATAATAAAGACAGCAATAGCATTTGTCTCTGTCAATGGAAAAAATAATTTAAATTTGCCCGATAACATGGCTATTTGTAAAAATATCTTGACTTGAAAAAATACCTCGCCTATTAATGTTAGATAAATCATGGCAAGCCGTGAGGTGACGGCAATAAGAATACAATTTGTCACCACCCCAACTCCTCCTGCGGGTGTCGTAAGAGTCGACTAAGGGATTGAAGTGTCACTGACCATTATTTGATCAAAGATTGATGATGGGCAGCAGCGTCATCACAGTGGACATATTACTGCGATCGCCAATCCGCTTGCCCAGCGTGGCGATTATGGGCATTTACCTCCTAATGCGTCTATACGCGTAGTTTAATAGGAGAGGCCTACGTCCAGCAGTGGACTATCATAGGCTGATGATGATGATGATGAAATCATGGCATCCGATTTGAGAAAACATACTTTTTTTATATAGTTTTTATTTTTTGTTAGATTAATTAATAAATTCTTGTTGACCTCGTAAAAACATTAATAAATTACTAAACGGTTTCAGACAAATCTATGAAGAACTGTCGTTATCCAGTTTCCACTAGGAACAACGACATCTAGCGTCTAATAATGGCCGATAGCTAATTCTTAATTTTCGTAGACGACGGAATCTTTATAATTATGTCAACTAGTTTTCAAATACTGAAATTTTGACGCAACAAAGATGACATATCATCGGGGACCATCGGAAATGTCGCGATCGTGCCTACTAACGAAAAATACCGAACCCATAATATTACACGACCAAATTGCATCCTTTGCCAAGTGGCTCAACATTACTATGTAACTGACATGTGATTCTCTTTCATACAATATTTCCAATTTATGAAGTGTATACCTAGCTGTGTTGCTGTTTGTACCGGCGTGCGTTGGACGCTTACAAGCGGGTGCTGGCGCGGAGTCCGCTGGACCCGCTTATAGCTGACACTGGACGCATGGACTTGGCTGTCTGCTACTTTTACCTGGGTCAGTATAAAATTGTTCCTCGGCTAGTATCGGCGTGCACTGGACGCGTATAAGCGAATGTTGGTGCGTAGGTAACCCGCTAGACTCTCTTATATGATAGTGACGCATACAAGCGTCTATTGTCGTGGAATTCGCTAGACCCGCTTATAGCTGACACTGGACGCATGGACTTGGCCGTATGCTACTTTTACCTGGGTCAGTATAAACTTGTTCCTCGGCTAGTATCGGCGTGCACTGGACGCGTATAAGCGAATGTTGGTGCGCAGGTAACCCGTTAGACCCTCTTGTATGATAGTGACGCATACAAGCGTCTATTGTCGTGGAATTCGCTAGACCCGCTTATAGCTGACACTGGACGCATGGACTTGGCCGTCTGCTACTTTTACCTGGGTCAGTATATACTTATCTCTCCGCGAGTACTTGCGCGAACTCCACGTGTTTAGGCGAGGTGTGGAGTCCGCTAGACCCGCTTATAGCTGACACTGGGCGCATTGCATTTGGCAGTTTCCTACTTTTACCTAGATTAGTAGGTATAAAGTGTACTTGTACGCGTTGTACTCTTGGGGTCAACTTTATACCTACTTTATACCTATGCGTCCAGTATCAACATACTGGACGCATAGAACTAGCTGTGTGGTATTATCAACTTGTTTCTCGGCCAGTACCGACGTGCACTGGACGCTTACAAGCGGGTGCTGGCGCGGAGTTCGCTAGACCCGCTTATAGCTGACACTGGACGCACGGACTTGGCCGTCTGCTACTTTTTCCTGGGTCAGTATCATCATCATCATCAACCTATCTTAGTCCACTGCTGGACGTAGGCCTCTCCTATTAACTATGCGTATAGACGCATTAGGAGGTAAATGCCCATAATCGCCAAGCTGGGCAAGCGGATTGGCAATCGCAGTAATGTGTCCACTATGATGACGCTGCTGCCCATCATCAATCTTGTAAAATGGTCAGTGACACTTCAATCCCTTAGTCGACTCTTACGACACCCGCAGGAGGAGTTGGGATGGTGACAAATGTATTCTTACTGCCGTTACCACACGGCAAGAGGTCAGTATATACTTACTTATCTCTCCGCAAGTAGTGCGAGTACCTGCGCGCGCACCACGCGTATAAGCGAGTGCTGGCAAGAGGGTGGCGTGCACGAAGTCTCAAAATACCCACGGGCCTTGTTTTGGGAACAACTTTATGTTAATTCTTCTTACTCGTACACACATCATCAGCCTATTACAGTCTGTAATAAACCTAATACTACTGGAATAACTAACTAGTACTGCTGGGCCTCTCCTGCGTGTGGACGCATTAAGAAATGAACATATTCGCCACGCTGAGAAAGCGGGTTGGCGATTGCAGTAGTGTGTCCCCTATGATGGCGTTGCTGTCCGTTTTCAATTTTTAGTCGACGCTTACGACACCCATGGGAATTGGGGGAGTGACAAAATGTATTTTTACTGTGACGGCTGGCGGGGTATCTTCACTCGATACCAAATATGAATATTAAGATATTCCGGAACAGACAAAGTTTAGGATATTATATTATATAAATTATACGTTTTCTTTCTTTGAATGTTATATAAGTGACCATAGTTTTTTCATTAGAATTGCTGACGCATGATCTATTTAAACATATTTACTTACTTTACTTACAAAACAATAAACACATAGGTACCTAAATAATGTTTTTTTCCCTAGGAATGTACAAGGAGTCTCAAGAAGCAGTAGAGGACGCACCGAACTGTGCACTCAAGGTAAAATAATTCACCTTCAATAAATCTTCTTTAAATAAGTTTTTCTCAAAAATTTAATTTACCACTAAAATTATAAATATTACATGTCATATACCAAAGAAAAACAAGATCACCTAACGCCCGAGGTGGGGATCGAACCCACGTTCAGCTTTCGCGGCTACCCCTCGGCCACCTTTGACCATTCTCTAAGGGCAACCAATGGTCAAAGGTGCCTAGCCTTGTAAGGGATTGCAAATACCCGAGAAATTTGACCGGTGGTTGCTAAGACCGAGTGGCCGAGGGGTACAGACATCAGCCGCGAAAGCTGAGTACGTGGGTTTGATCCCCACCTCAGGCGTTAGGTGATCTTGGTCGTTTTTCTTTGGTATATGACATCTAATATTTATAATTTATATAGCATTAAGTAGTGTGACGTGTGACTACTAGGGAAAAATAAAAATTACAAATCAAAATATTTAGTTGATAAATAATTTGATTTGTGTTTTCGCAATACGTTCATTACCGGGTCTACCAAGCCCGAAGTTGATAGGTCCGATCACTGTATCTGGCGGCCTGGACCTACTGTAACTTCCTAGCCTAGGGCAAAGCTGCATCAGCTTAAGTGTAAGGCCTGAGTGGCAAGCGTCCAGAGGATTTGAACGTACATTCAGGCCACTCACATACTTGTGCATTCGTTTAAGGGTCATTTGTAGAAAAAGTGTACGTTTTAATTTTTTTATGCGATCAAGATCATGGACTGTAATACACCATTTTACTCGGCATCGTACGTACTTTTCAGTTATGAAACAAAAAAAGTATGTCTCTAATGTCAAGAAAATAATGTATGTAAATTGAGATTTCTCCCTTTAGTTACTCCCATACTAAAGGTATGAAAAATTCTGTAACAAATTTGAGATTTTTGTTATCATTTTCTTTACATTTCTTTTCATACATTTAGTATGGGAATAACTAAACTGAGTAATCTCAATTTAAATACTTGTTTTCGTGACATAAGACACTTGTTTTGTTTCATAACTGAAAAGTACGCACGATGCCGAGTAAAATGGTTTATTACAGTCCATGATCGCATAAAAAAATTAAAAGGTACACTTTTTCTACAAATGCCCCTAACATGGGTGCGCCGCCACAGGCACCTCCGCCCCCGTAAGAGCATTCAGTTTGCACTACCCTCCTTAATATTAACGTCTCTTAACCTAGCAAGCCAATATTTTTCAATATTTGTCAGTTGTCTCAACTGTCTGCCTGAATTACAAGAAATAATAATATTGATAAGACTGAAAGGGACAAAAATATTGGCTTGCTAGGTTAAGAGACGTTAATGTCTATGAAATCGAATCGTAATATGTTTATGAAATCGAAAGTGAAAACCTCAAACCGTTAATCTTCAGAGCCGCCTCCAGTTCCACCTAGCCCACAAGCTGGGCTCGGAGTCCCTCATGAGCGCCCATGCGGAGCTCCGCGACGTGCCCGAAGACCAGCTAAGCCTGGCCTCCGTGCACTACCTGCGCGCGCACTACCAGGAGGCCATCGACGTTTACAAGAAACTGCTGCTGGAGAAGAGGTACCTTACGCCTGACTACAATACAGAAGACAGGCAAGAGTAGGCAGTCATGTTTAAATTGAGAGGATCCAGTCTAGTTCTCTTAGCATTAGTCGTGGAGAGGTGAGATGAACTAGAGAATCACGCTATACTTAAGCGCTTCGTGCATATTAGAGTCAGATGGCGCAAGATGTAGCTTTAGGAACACGCTCTTTAGAGTCTAGTTCTCAAGCCTTGGCTAAGTGAGAAGACATAGGACTGTTACTGAAGACTCAACATGGTATTGGATCTTAGATTGAGAGGATCCAGTCTAGATCTCTTAGATTTAGTAGTGGAGAGGTGCTTTGGATTGGGGCAAGGACTAGGGAGTCACGCTATAAGTGCTTCGCTCATATTAAGCCGAGTTTACACTGACTAATATAAACAATCATCGTTTGATGCACGTAGGAGCAAATACGCCGTTTTGGGTGGATCCTGGATGCTTAGCCAAGTGGCCAATCGCTAGCGCTTGCTAGCGCATCGTAGTTTTCCCTCTCTGTCACTCCTTCGTAATAGTGCGACAAAGAGGGAAAACTACGTTGCGCTAGCAAGCGCTAGCGATTGGCAACTTGGCTAAGCACCCAGTACCTACGTTCAAAAAGTATGCAGTTACAAAAATGATCTAACACTTTTCCACATAACATACTTTTGTATTTTAGGTTCATTAGTAGGTAGGTAGTACTTAGTACCGATTTCTTGCTAGGTAAATGGATATTACTAATTGCAATATGACATCATATCTATTTGTAAATACTCGTACAGTTAGTTGTTACATTGACATTGTTCGTACCTAATGATTATGTCAGTGATGTCAGTCTACTCTGCATGACCTGTACGAGTCAGCACTTAATAGTCATCTAACATAATCTAAATCTCTAACGCATGTGGGTGCGTATTTGCATCTTATAAGCTTAGCTCTTTGCTCCGTAACTTTTCTAATAAATGACTTTTCTCAAACATGCAATGAAATGTTGTCATTATATTCGTCATAATAGGCTTTAAAGTATGACGTTGCAGGCGGATGACCTCGAGATAATAGTAAAGGATTTTCATACAAATTTAACGGCCTAGGCCGGTAAGTAATATTTTTTTTAAAATATTGCGTCGGTTTTTATGAACAGGCTAAACAGCTAAATTATGTTTTTTTTTATTGTCGTATTTTTTATTTCATTGCATATGTTTGATAAAAGCACTATACATGCCTCGCCGTGAAATGGGCTTACCGGCTTCGGATCACTGTTCGGCCTCACTACGTTCGGCCGTCCATACCTACTCAGCCGATAAGCCCGTCTTTCCCGGCGTCTGCAGTAATGTACTATTAAACATTTACAGGTGTTATAAATATCAAAACGATGATGAAACGGACTGGATAAAACTTTTGCCATATGAATCAGGGTAACTTAATCAATCATACTAACGTAATGGTATACTTCTTAAAGGGTAGGTAGATATAACATAGTCTAGATATATAACTGGCAATATTTAATTGCAATTTCGATCTCATTGAATTTATAATAGTAGCAGTGTAGTTTGTAAAGCAACTGTAAGTTAATGAATTTTAATAGCCGTAAGTACTCATAGTAGGTACCTCATATAGTAAAGTGTACTTATTTATCTTTGGATGGGTCATTCCCCGGCTAGATGTTTGATTACTTAGTTCAGTTATATAAAAAAATTGATAATAGACAGTAACGTATATTAGTAGGACAGCCACCCATCTGTCCGTTAATGTTATAAGAGCAACAACGGTGTTAAATCTAGGTACCGGTTGATGTCAGGTCACGTCATCCGAGCCGGAGCGACACCATTGACGCTTTAGCCAGATTCGAATGATCCTGTACTTATTCTTAACAGCGTTTTGAAGTACAATTCCTAGTCACGGCGTGTTTCATCCATTTCATAATCATCTATTTTCAACCGACTTCAAAAAAGGAGGAGGTTCTCAATTCAACCGTTTTTTTTAATGTTTGTTACCTCATAACTTCCGACTGGGTGAACCGATTTTGATTATTCTTTTTTTTATTTGAATGCTGATGTTTACCGATTGGTCCCATTTTAGTTAGTTAGTAGTTCTGGCATTGGCATCCATGAGAAAACATTTAAATATTAAGCAAATGCACGACAAATAGACGAATAACTCAATATCACGTCTACCGATTTCGATAATTCCTCTTTTAACCGACTTCAAAACAAACCGAGAAGGTCCCCTTGGAGTATTTATGATGATGGTTGAAGTCAATTTTTTTTTGATGATTATTATCTTCAAACTAAGTATTATTCCTCCAGAAACTACATGGCCCTAAACGTGTACGTGGCGCTTTGTTACTACAAACTGGACTACTACGACGTCTCACAAGAAGTGCTGGGCGTCTACCTCGCGCAGCACCCCACCTCCACCATCGCTGGGAACTTAAAGGCCTGCAACCTCTTCAGGTAACGCTGGCCTGTCTTGGTCTCCAGATATTGCTATTAAGAATTACTACGACGCGGGGAGCTAATGGTCTACCTGACAGGCACCGAACCTCCGGCATTCCCGGGAACTTAAATATGTAAAATATCATAGGGTACCCTGTAATGTAATTGTAATTCTACTGTTGTTTTTTTATCTCGCGAGAAGTCACGTGACCATGATAATGGAAGGAAATTGTCACGTGACTTTTCGTATACGATTTCAGAATGGCATCTAGGCTAGGTCTGGAGACCAAAATAAGAAATGAGGTAAAAACGACAGTAAAATTACAAGTTTTAATAATTGGCGCCCAACGTGGGGCCGATAGCCTCCTGCCGCCCAGAGGCCTATTAAAAGGTCTCCTGAAACAAAAGAAATTCTATTCTATTTCCTACACAATTAATTCAAATTTCACTGATAAGTTTTATTGTCTGGGCGGCAGGAGGATAGAGTTTACGACAAAATAATATTATATTCTAATTGTAAATGACGTAGTTGCTAACTATAGGTCCATATATATAATATATATTATGTAGTTACAGTAAAAATACACCAAACAAAACTACAGATTCATATAATAACTCTAACCCAGATAATAATAATATCATTTAATAGAACCAAATATCTACTTGAACCTCTCAAATAAGAATCAGTTTCTTTCAAATTGCATAACTCACAATCGTATATTCTTATTAAGCAAACGTAATAGCATACTTTTTAGATATTGATCATTCGTTTAAAAAAATATTATACCCGTTACATATTATAATACAACTTACAAGGACTAATGGCACACTTTCAATTGACCAATATTGATTTACGATGTATGTATCTAGACTGTACAACGGGAAAGCGGCCGAGAACGAGTTGAAGCAGATCTCTTCCGAGCAGCACACGTTTGGGCAGGACCTGGTGAAACACAACCTCGTCGTCTTCAGGAATGGAGAAGGAGCATTGAAGGTATGCGTTGTCTATGTATTATAATAATAAAAAAGTTTTATCAAGACACAGTATGTATTTATTTTTAGTTACTTGTAAGTGTAAACGTATCTAATTATTGATATTTTAATAAAATAAATAATAATCTTGGGACATCTTACACAACTCAACCTAATCCCACGGTAAGCTCAATTAAGGCTTGTGATGTGGGTGCTAGGCGACGATATTATATAATAGATCCAAGGAACAAATATTTGTGATAAATAAATACACAACCTCGCCGGAATTGGAACCCGGAGCCTACAGCTTCGTAGGCAAGGCTACTAACAGGGCACTACCTATACCTACTAGGCTACGGAATAATTGACGAATAATTGTTCTGTACACTTAATTTCGATATTATTTATTTCCGTTGGTCTCTTGGCCTCATGACTGCCATGACTGAAGGGCGTGAGCGTGACTATTGTGTTCGCTCTTCAATAGTTTCTAAACTACTAGTAGGTCTTGTGTGAGATTATACTTATTATATTCTACAATGCTCGGCTGCGGATTACAGATGTGCCGACGGAAACTTTCCAGATTTCTGAAATTTTCACGTAGGAAAACTTCGGAAACTTTCCATATTTTGTATGGACATTTGTATGGATGGAAAATTTCCATTTCATAAATTTAAATTCCCTTTATATTTCGTGAAAGTTTCGTGAATTTTTCAAAGAGATTAAGATTTTTTTGGAAAGTTTCCGCAAATTGCACATTTCTACTGCGGATTGACTTGACTTGACAGCTGTCATTCCAATACGTTATGTGTTAAATGTTAAGGTGGATTCGACCCTATCCCTGCCGCTTATGTGGTAAAAGATGGCGCTACAATTGCACAAACACCATATTTTCGTCATTTTCTGCTAAACCGAAGATCAGAGTTAACATGTTTTGAGATACGCGCAAGGAGCAAAAAATCTAATGTACAAATTGATAGCAATCTGCACAAAATACTGTTCTTCTAAATCGCAATAATGCAAAAACTAGAAAATTATGTAATTTTACCCTGTAACGCACACTACTACACCTCCCGTCAGTACCCAATGTCAGTTGTACAATCATTACTCATCAATAAACTAGATGGCGCCAGTTAAAAGAACAGCTTTTCTAAATGGTCTAAGTTCTAACTAGAGGGCGCCAATTAGGAAATGACTTTATATTGTATTGTATATTTGTGAAGCAAAACCAACTGTTGGTTTGGTATTAAAATCCCTACTTTTAACTGTACAGATATAACAACAGCTGTAGTAAAGAAGTTATTCCCGTACTCTTCGGGTAATACCTATCCGTCGCCGTTATGTACAACTCTTTAGAGTATTATATTTTTTGGTACAGCTACTTACTGGTAAATAAAATAGTTATCAAGAAAGTTACTTATGTCCCAAAACACTAGTATTTACCGCAGCGGGTCTCTATTCGCTAGGAACAATGTGGCAATATAATTACGAGTATAGATTGACCTAAGAAATTCATAGTATTATACTTGATCAACGGCACTAGCACATATCGTGCATGACAGGAACCTTGTCGCGGCTACCCGTCCCTTTTTGATTACATTGATTCAAAAGAGATGAGAAGTTGCGAGTAGGTCACAAATTGCTGCCAATATTGTTGTACAAGATGTGCTAGGGCCTCAAGTATAATAAGTAATAAAATGTGTAGGTATTTTGGGTAGTTCTATGGAGTTAGAAGATTGAAGAAATATATTCATTAGACACGTAGTAGTAGACCAAATTGAATGATCTGATGGACATTTGCCGACTTGCTTTATTACCAACTACGATACTGATGATGTACTAGTGGTTTATCGGACATTTAGATTTTAGACCTTGTTGGAGTAACATTTATATTACTAAATGTTAGCCTACATACCTACTATGTTAGTCTCCAACTAACATTTTACATTACATAATATGTAAGGATAGTGTTATCCTGTCTAAGTTTACCTACATTTTCGCCTACCATCCCATAAGATGCTAATTAGATTGTCCGATATCAATTAAAAGTAGGTTAGGTACGAGTACTTACTTAAATACAAACGCAACGAAGATTTTCCAGACACAGGCGAACAGCTGGACGCTCAATTTTCGGATGCTTTATACCATATAAACAAGGTGCTGTATTTCCGTTGTCAGAGAGGTTTCAGGAGTATTAGGATGCAGTGTAGTTAGACCCCCTAGAGTTTAGTTCATGTTTCAGAAGTACCTACTACCTAGGCATGTTACAGTAGCTAATACCTACTATTTTACGCGGTTTCAACATTTTTCATCACATTTGCTTTCTAAGCGCGCCATTGCTTGTGCATATTGCAGTGGGAGTAATAGAAAAGCGAAATTCCTTAGGGAATACCAATATTTCGTCTCATAACATATTCTTTGTCTGCAAGTGTTATAAAAAAACATTGTATGCATCACAATCGGTAAGAGGCATACCTACTAACTCGAGTCATCAAAAGCCCTCCGCCTAAGGCGTCGGGCTTCTAACACTCTCGTTAGTGATACTGTACTTACCTCCCTAGATGCACAATGTACTATTATCGACCGCTCTGAAACATTTAAAAACCTTCTAGAGGGACTCTGTATTCCAACCTCACGGGAATGTAGGTATTTGTTTCTTGGCCACCTATTTAGTATAGCCGACGGCAATGGTCAAATGGTTGATAGTGGCTGTTTTCCTAGCTGTAGATGTTTGTCTGATAGCATTGCAACAGAATGTATTATTATAAATTTTTGAAGGTAGGTAGGTGGGTACTTCTTGAACCTAGTATCTACAAAACGTACTAGAGAGGGAAAGGATACTTTCAGGCACTGTGTGCTTACCATAAGCTGCCGCTGCGTTTTTAACGCGGACTTACTTTCCATCCCGGCCGTAATCGCGTCTTGGGGCGAGCCACCCGTATAGAAAGCACCTATGTAAGTCCGCGTTAATAACGCAGGGGCAGCTCATGGTACGGCTACTGGTTCCACAGGAGGCGAGTAAGGGATGATTTGTCGACTTTTTTCTCGCTCACTAAACAAAGAGTAGATATAGATCCTATGTCAGTAAAATTAACAAATATACCTATATATATATGTAGATGATCGTTGGCTGTTCACACTGCCGCTTCCTCAGTGAGGGTTTTTAATATTTTTTTCTGACACTGGGGCGGTGATATGGCGTAAGGACCAACAAACTGTCAAAATAAATACGCGAATTGAATTTTCTATATATTTTGTGGTTTATTTATTCTTAAAACCATTACATAAGGAATAATGTTTTCTAAAATAAATAAACGTTTCCGAGTCAATTCCCATGAAATGCCTTTAGTACTTACCGTTTGGTATTCGGATTTGATAGCTGGCTGCCAAATGGGAATTATAGTTTCCCGTCTGGTAGGATGAAATGGGACTAACTTTCCCATCTCGTATCTGGATTTGGTACAAACCTGATTACAAACCGGTAATGATAAGTCCCGATTTAAAGCCAGTTACCTATTGGGATTTTAATCCCATTTCGAAGCTGGTTTGGTAGCCAATCTACTAAAGGATGAAATGAACAAAGTTCTAGTAATTTTGTTTAGTGTCAGTCATTTTGAGTTCCTGTTTTAGGGCCCAATCTTCAGTTCGGCGACCGTTTCCTAGTCGTCATACATTTATGAAATTAATAAACTCCAAATGTAACGATCCAAATGTAATTATAACGATAATGGCGAGACATTTCGAAATTATACTTCAAATAGTCTGGTCCCGCCATTAAAACGTTATAATGGCGGAACCAGGTCCTGAATTCTGTCCATATTCTGTCGATTCATATTGCATTATTTAGTACTTACTGAATTTGTACTATTTGGTACCTGTTGTAAAAAAAATTGTACTTCTTTCATTCCAAAATTATATTTGAAATAGTCTGGTTCCGCCAGATCATTTGAAGCAGACTATTTGAAATATAATTTTAAAATGGAAGAGGTACTAATTTTTTTTACAAGAGGTATCAATACCAAATAGTACTAATTCAGTACTAAATAATGCAATATGAATCGACAGAATATGGACAGAATTCAGGACCTGGTCCCACCATTATAACGTTATAATGGCGGGACCAGACTGATTGAATATAACTTTGAAATAGAAGAGGTACAATTTTTTTTACAACAGGTACTAAATAGTACAAATTCAGTACTAAATAATGCAATATGAATCGATCGAATTCAGGATCCGGTCCCGCCATTATAACGGTTACCTCCAAATACAATTAGAATTTCGATATTTTATGTTCAGTGCCTATGAATCTGACAGCTGTTTGGACCACACGCCTATATAGCGTTGCCTGCAAAAGATCGAAAACCCTAACTTACTGGCCAACGATACAGTAAATATAATAAACAGTAGCCGTACCATGACTTTACAAGTATCGGTAACATTAGGTTTTATTAAATACGTTGAGCAGGCCATCGCGCTCGCTCCTATTTGTAAGCGCGAGCACGATAGAATGCACGTAGCACGCATCGAGTAAAACCTTACGTAATTACGTATCCTTTACTTTCCAGCTCATGGCACGGCTACAGTACCTACCTACTCTTCTGTACTCTTCTGCTGAGAACTAATATTCGCAAAATTTAAATATTGGTGGCCTAAATATATGCATAGCTTAAACATAGGTTTCAATCTGTTGAGTATCGAAAGTTCATCGCCTCGTCTGTTCTTGTATCAACGTCTGTGCTATGTACAAATTGTTTTATATCCATGTAGGAATACTTCAGTAAATAGATGACGAATAGTACCTAATACCAAAGTTTGGGGCTACTATTAACGATGTAATCGAGATAATGGGTTGCCGAATGGTTGACACATACATATTATAGTTTTTATACAGGGTGTGGCCTGTAACAGGAGCAAAAAATCAAATGGAAGACTCCTCTGACTGCCTCTAGTTATTCGCAAAAGGTCCCAGTGTTTTAAAGTTATTCATTAAGGAGAAACAGTATGTTAAAGTTACGACCTATGAGTGATGTATCTAGGTATCACAACATTGTACCTTATTAATGATTAAACATATTGGTAGTTCAGTGGACATAAAACTAAATGAGCTAAAAAGTTTTTTTGAACTCATGGTTTTTTAACTGGTATAGCAAAAAAATTTTTTTTTTGTGTTACACCGATTTAACTTTTTTGGTATAAGTCGACTGCAGTAAAAGTACATAAGAAACGGGAAAAAAAATTGTTTTTTTTTTGGAAATTTTTTTTTTTTAAGTTTTAACTATTAAATTATGACTATTTATTGGGTTATTAGTGTACCGTTTCATTTTTTGCTCTTATTACAGGCCACACCCTGTATACATAATATATTCTTGCTCTATATTCTGTACTCGGTTTGGTTAGATATTTAAAAAAAGGTAAACAATCTTGCAGTATCTTTTTATTGAAGACTACAAATAGAAAATAAGTTTTACCAAATATACGTAATATAACAAAGGAATACAGTGATTTACATTGTTTTGATTTATTAAGTACCTAGTTTGGATTTTTAAATACATTTTTCAATAAAAAGATAGTGCAAGATTTTTTACCTTTTTAAAATACCTAACCAAACAGAGTACAAGTGAGACAACTTTTACATTTTGTTTACAAGTGTGATGTTTGCGCCGGTAACCAATTACAATTATGGTCTCGTTTATACACTTTTCGACCCAGCGAATATTCGAGCCGGTAGCAGTCGAGCCAACGTATATTTGTGACCGAGATTATGGGATGACAATCTCGGTCACAAATATACGTCGATTGTCCAATCGAAACATTAATTTTGATTTTAGGATACATTATTTCTACGATTTTCGACACAGCGAATATTCGATCCATAATAGCCACTCAATAGCTTTTGGTAACTGTGGTTACCAGCTGTCACTCTTATTTTACATAGGAATAAAAGTAGCAGTTGAGCCAACGGACTCCTATAGTGCGTACGTATCTCAGTTCCGATTCAATAGTGACATACGAGGTTACTAAGAGTGGTGACAGTTTTCATAAGAACTCTACCTGAACTTCACTCCACAGAATGTGATATTTTTCTGCGCGAGTGCAAGACTGAATTTTCATAGTAGAGGAGAGTGGGGTACAGTGGATCCCTTTTTTTTTACAAATGTTGTAGTGGTGTTATTTTTATTTGTAATTTTCTAGATACCTTATTGTCCCACCTATTCCTTAGAGAACACATTTTCCAGCACAAGTATATAATTTACATATAGCTTTAAAATCATTTTCATTATAAAAAAGTGAACTAAAGTTACCTCTTCAATCAAAAATCACAGAACAGTTCCTAGTTTGAGGTAAAAAAACGAAGAACAAGACTTTTCAGGTATAATTGAAAGTATCTTCCGTTATTTAGTTACTCCAATATTAGTATCACACAGATGAGCAAATTCGTGAAAAAAGAATACCGGATTATTAAAGCGATAAATAAAGCTAATGCAAAATATTCACAGTGCACCTTTATTCACTGTACCCCACTCTCCCCTATTTTTCTGCACAGTCTGGTTGGTACTGTATGCAGATATTTTCTCGCATAATGCATTCGCATAACATAGTTTGATGTTGGTGTTGAAATGTAGACCTCTTTAACTCTTGTCGGTTTCGATCACCGACACTCATGTAGAAAATGCTCACTTTCATCACTTGTATTCAGTAACAATATTTATTCGGCAAAACACAGCTCATAATAATGTCGAAAATTAAATAGTATATAAACATTATACTTAACCCTTAATTTGGCAATGTTCGTCACAGTGAACATGGTCTTCGACCCACTTTTTGTATTTTTTTTTAAGACAGAATTTTCTGCTCTATACAATGGCGAGGAGGCTAGAACGCACGATTTTTTTGAAATTTGCCAAATTAAGGGTTAATTACAAATATATGAATGTTTCTTGTCACCAAGTTCAATACCATTTTCTTGAAACGTGTTCCGTTACATTTTCATTAGGTTCTTTCCGCTGAAGTATCTTCCCAATCTTCAACTGTATTTCAATATTCAACTGAAAAAATATGATTGTATAAATATAAGTATGGTTGTGAGAATAACAAGCCAAAGAAAAAGGCAAGTGTCATGATTTGGCAAGTAACGATTAAGTTAGCGTTTACTCGATACGTAAAGTAGGCGCTCGGCGCTTGATTCATGATGTACTGGAGCATCATGTGAGCGTGATAAAATGCTTTATCTATAGAGTAAACTCTAACGCTGAACAAAGTGTGTCCCGCCTGGAAAATGCCAGTGTTATGACCAGCCAGGTCAACAGATTTGACCCCGTGTGACTTTTTTTGTGGGGTGAGGTGAAACGGCGAGTATACGTTGAAGAGGCCCAAGTCCAATAATAAGAGCATTTTGATGAACTTAAAAGTGAAAACTTGTGATGGGAAATATCGAAGGAAACATTCATGTAAATTAATTAATAAGCATGAGAAATGGACTCCATTAATTAGGTATGTTTTTTTTATTCCAATCATTGTACATAATAGTAGTTTATGCAACTGTACGTAATGCCTGATTACGTATAGTTGCATACACTACTTTATCTACACACATATCATAAGTGCTCTAAGATGCGTTCAGAAACAGAGCCTTCTCATACTTGGCTCTCGACTTTTGCGGCAACAGGTTGTTAGTTGCTGTCATAGCTGCATTGAGTATGTCCAGCGGAGTGCTCATATCGTTATCCAAGTCACTGCCACTCATTATCAAATAATTATCAATATTATCACAAAGTATTTACAACTTTTCACAATTTTTCACTTGTAAGGCAATAAACAAAAGGCAGGAATGGCACCGATTTGAATTTCTGTATTTTTTTTAAATCATAGACTACCGAATGATGTCCCTATTCTTGTCACTCGATATGAAAATATCGTCCGATTGTTACTAAAAAATATACTGAATTAACTTATTGTGTTGATGACTGGCTGAATATTTATAGATACCAGAATAGGCACCCCACTTAAATCTGACAGCTGTTCCAAATTTAAAACTCATAACCTCCGGAAAAATCGTATATAATGTTAACTTTATGTATGTGCCAAGTTCTGATGGTGGGTAATGCTGGTCATTGTCTATTGTTTCTGGACGCATTTTAGAGCACTTAACGATATTTGTGTAGATAAAGTTGATTTAAAATTTTGAAATACGCCTCAATAAAGAAAGTTTCTGTGCTACTTTGTAATTTTATCACGTTTCCCCGACATAATTTAAAACATTCGACAAATTTAACACACAGAAAATTTCTTTATTTTGACGGTCCTAAGCCCGTGCAAGTAAGACGGAGGATTTGGGATCTAGTAAGATATTTTTGCCAAGTCATAATGATAAGTTGATACCCGATGCACATTACCGCCGCCGCTTTTCCAACCCGCCATGCCGCGTGCGATGACGTTTTAAATAAATAGTTGCCAGTTCGTGTGTTTTGCTAGTTATGCACATTGATAATGCGCAATGCGTCCAAATTTCCTGTTAGGTTTGCGGATAAGTTAAAACATTGGTATTTCAGTTTTTTTGTACCTACTAACAAAAAATGCTAGTATTCTGTAACTTGGACTACTATTACGTATGTTGATTTTTTGTACTGGTGAAAAAGTAACCCATGTATATATACATATATATACACATATATATATGTGGTCATATGTATATGTGGTCTGTCAGAAAAGTACCTATTACTGGAAAATAAACCTTGAAAATAAAATTCAAATTTCAATTACATTGGTGACAGACGTCCTTTCAGGACGCCTACACAGATCAGGGGATAAGGTTTAAATTTATCAACATTATTTATTTCTCATTTCTAATACCTACCCTCCATACTTAACTTTAGTGGGTATACCTGCTTAGCCAATTTTGCTATTTGGTATTGTCGCTTATTGGAAAGGATGTCGATTAATTTAACCATACCGATAACTCTTTTCACAAAATAATTATTGCCGAGTGATTTAAAAATGCCACGAAGAAAAAAAACCTGTGACGAAATGGAGCTGTGGAAAAATATTATCCTGAATTACATGCCAAATTATACAATTATGTCACAGGGTGGATACGGCATACAAAAACTAAATCTGACATTTGTCTGTGCCTATGTGTGCGTACGGGTATGTTTGTATACGCGCAACTCGCACAATCACGCAACAGGGCTGCCTCAGATATGGCAGATTAACTAGTTGGTACTTAAGTAACAAATGAATATATACTTTCCTGTACAATACACATTTACTAATTTCTAAGTTAGTATATAAATAACAGACTCACTTTCACCACAGAATAAGTAATTATAGCACATCTCCAACTCTAACGGAACAGAACAACGCAACCCAAGGAAACTATTGTTTTTCTCACGTCCAAGAAATATCACCTTTTTAACACCATTTTATCATTGTTACACGTGTCGTCTACATAATAGTTACATATTGTGATAAACATTTTCATGTTAGTTTTAACATCTGCTTCGATAATATTGATGATGATTTTAACCAGCTTCGAGTTCCCTCGCACTTCCTCCAACTTCATCATCAGGACTATCTTGTGGTATTTGACCCAACTGCTAATCCTAAAAAGCCAACATAGCATATCATTATCTGAAACCAACTCCGAGTTCCCTCGAACTTCCTTCAAGTTCATCACCAGACCCATCTTGTGGTATTTGACCCAAATGCTAATCCTCAAAAGCCAACACAACATATCATTATCCTTAACCAACTCCAAGTTCCCTCGCACTTACTCCAAATTCATCATCAGGCCTATTTTGTGATATTTGACACATGCTCACCAAGAGGATCCTAAAAAGCCAACAGAACATATCATTATCTCAAACCAACTCCGAGTTCCCTCGCACTTACTCGAAGTTCATCATCAGGCCTATCTTGTGGTATTTGACCTAACTGCTAATCCTAAAAAGCCAACATAGCATATTATTATCTGAAGCCAAGCCAAGCTCAAGCCAATTCATCATCAAGTCCATCTTGTGGTACTGGACCTAACTGCTCACCAAGAGGATACTAAAAAGCCAATACAACGTACAACTATCTCAAGACCTCTCCGAGTTCCCTCGCATTTCCTCCAAGTTCATCATCAGGCCTATCTTGTGGTATTTGACCTAACTGCTCATCCTATAAAGTCATCGTAGGATATCATTGTCTCAAACCTACTCCGAGTTCCCTCGAACTTCGTCCAATTTCATCATCAGGCCTATCTTATGACACGGAACCCAACTGCATACCAAGATAATACTAAAAAGCCAACATAACATTTATCGATGTCAAATCAACTCCGAGTGCCCTCTTTGGTATATGACATTTAATATTTATAATTTATATAGTATTAAGTAGTGTGACTACTGGAGAAAAATAAAAAGTACAAATCAAAATATTTAGTTAATAAATAATTTGATTTGTGTTTTCACAATAATATATGTTAAATATTATTCTAACAATAAGTTTAGTGTCTCCCTGGCACAATTATTTGGAGTTTTCAAGAGATTTTTATCTATTTCTATATTGCATAAACAACCGCTTTTGATGACAAGGTCACATACCTAAAGACACCACATACCATAAGGTGAAAGTGCAAATAAAACATCATCATTTTACGTGTCCTCTATAGATACTTACCGTAAAATTTAATTTTTTTCATCGTTCTGTCGGTGGTATAAAAATATACATGTACATGCCACATTTAAGCTTTCTAGTTGATACTAAAGGTGCATGCAGACCAAAAGAGCATTCGCTGTTCTATCCCCCACTCTACGAAATCAACGAATCTCGTTTCGTGTAACGATCGAATTTCGTAGAGTTGGGGGTTAGAACAGCGAATGCTCTTTTGGCCTGCATGCACCTTAACGATCGCCGAGCTTAGCCACGGACGGACAAATAGACACACATACTGGAATATAAGGGACTGTGGGTTGAACTCCCAAATCTTTTTCTTATAATGAACAGACGGTCACCTTCATCATCATCATCACAGAGTTATTCACTTGTCGTTGGAGTATCTCCCAGCCCTCTCTATCCCGTGCAAGATATGCATAACGTTTTCTTGTCGAGTTTTTTTGCCATGACAGTAAAGGAAAATACATTTCTTTTTCTTTATAATTGTTGAAATGAAAATACAATTTACTCTACTGTAGACTTACTAATTGAGCATAATTTAATCTAACAAGGTCGCAATTCTAACCTAACCTAACCGAAGCCACTTTGCCATAGCAGTGAATTACTGCTGACTTGCTGAGGTCGCAGTTGTATCTTAACCTAAACCACTTTGTCATAACAGTCAATTGCTGATAAGGTCGCAATTGTAACCTAACCTAACGTACTTACATTGATATAGTACTTATAGTAGTGACTTACTAATAAGGTGGCAGTTCTAACCTAAGGCACTGGTCTCACCGCGAGCTATCGGTTAAAAAACACGAACAAAAGATACGCACTCCCGTGTAAATAAAAGATACACTCTCTTTTTAACCGACTTCAAAAAGGAGGAGGTTTACAATTCGTCGAAATCTTTTTTTTTTTTAATGTATGTTCCCCGATTACTCAAAGACGCGTGGACCGATTTGAAAAATTCTTTTTTCGTTTGAATAGGTATACCTTCTAGTTAGTCACATTGTCACCGAATCCAGATCTGATGATGGGATCCTGGAGAAATCGAGGGAACTCTTCAAATGTTGTAGGCACACATGACATTTTTCATTTATTTTCGAAGACTATTCAAATATTTGCGTCTAGTCATGAACTTTTACGTTGGTGATCTGATGATGGAAGGTACAACTCCTTAGCAATTAGGAGTTGGGGGATAATTCTTTAAGTATAACATATTTCGTGTATTTTGGAAGCTATTTGAGTATTTGCCTTTAGGTGGTCATCCTTTCATGTTGGTGAGCTGATGATGAAAGGTACAACTCCTTAGAGATTTGGAGTTGGGAGACAATTCCTTAAATATAACACAGTTCATGTATTTTGGAAGCTATTTGAGTATTTGCATTTAGGTGGTCATAGTCTCATGTTGGTGAGCTGATGACGAAAGGTATAACTCCTTAACTATTAGGAGTTGGAGGATAATTCTTTGAATATATCTATTTAAGTGTTTGCTTAAGTAGTTATGACATGTTGGTTAGCGGTAAGTGATTCTTTAAATAATATAGGCATGCTAAGGCTGTTACCTATAATCTTTGAAATTATTCATACTTGCTGATGATACAATGTATATCTCCTTGATAATGGGATAATTCTTTGAATATAACAACTGTCATACATTTTCGAGATCTATTTAAGTGTTTGCTTAGTAGTTATGACATGTTGGTTAGCGGTAAGTGATTCTTTAAATAATATAGGCATGCTAAGGCTGTTACCTATAATCTTTGAAATTATTCATACTTGCTGATGATACAATGTATATCTCCTTCATAATGGGATAATTCTTTGAATATTTAAGGTATCCAGTTCAGGTTTTCTGGCCTATTACAGTGCAGTACATTCTAATTATAAGTATTTAGAGCATACTAAATAACGATTTTACACTACTAAAAAGCAAAAAATTGGCTTGGCACCGACTTCTAAGAAATCTGTAGCGTACCTAGCCATAATATTTTATTTCAATGAATAAGGTAAAAGGTTTAAAGGTTTGTGTAGGAAATCCTAAGAAGTAGGAACTAAAATTATTTTTGACTTTTTTTTTTTGTGCGAATTTTTGAAGGCGGTTTTATTTTTATTTTAAAATATTTTATATTTACACGGGAGTGCGTATCTTTTGTTCGTGTTTGTAGCCGATAGTTCATAGCTTAGTAGCTCGCGGTGAGACCGATGCCTTACCTAACCCACTTTGTCCTACCCAGTTCTAACCTAACCTAACGTACTTTGATACAGTAGTGACTTACTAATGAGATGGCAGTTCTAACCTAACCTAACCCACTTTGTCCTACCCAGTTCTAACGTAACCTAACGTACTTTGATATAGCAGTGACTTAATAATGAGATGGCAGTTCTAACCTAACCCACTTTGTCGTAGCAGTGAGTTCCTAATGAGATCGCAATTGTTCTAGTCTAACCTTACCCAGTTTGCCACAGCAATAATGAACGGTAGTCAAGATCGTTGTTCTAACCTAACCAACCAATCACCTCATCTTTTTCTTAACATTGTCTTATTACATATCGTTATAATAAGTATATGTACCAAACCCAATCTACCATAATAGATAATGCATTTCTGCCTAACGTAAAATATATGTATGTGAAGTACGTTTCGGAGAGTTGTATACACGGTGTTACGTCAGCATTCCGAAAGATTTTAATGCTGGATTCCTGACCATATTTAGAGTCTTTAATGTTATATAAAATTTCCTGGATTCGGCTTGGTTTCAGAGATAATAAACCTTTTTTCGAAATAAGTTTTTCGACGTAACTCGTCATTTAACTTCTTTTGAATTACAATGCTACCACAATGTGTTCTAATATTACCACACCTTTTGCCTGACAATCAAAAAATACGAATAGACTTGACGAAATAACCTGTACCTAAAAAAACAATTGAAATAAATAATTTAAACAAATTGTTGTTGTGATAAAAAGTACTGGAAATGTTAAAAAGTATTCAAATCGGCCTAAAAAAAAGAAAAAAAATTTTTTTTTGGTGGAATTGACATAAGGTCTCATAATATTTTGTGTTTATTTTGATGTCTAGAATGCATAGTTAAAACCTTTGGCAGTGCTCGCGTAACACCGTGTATAATTATGTACCCATGCCAAAAATATGGACATCCAATTTCTGCGAAATAACACATGACCTAAATAATAATATGCCAAAATAGTTTCTGGCAAAGTAATATTCTAAATATTGTTTACAAAAATTGATTATGCCAAGTCTCTTATAACATAAGCGTTTCGAAAAAAAAATGCCATGTAGAGGGAGCCCTAAACAGACAGAGAGACAGACAGACATACAAACAATGATTTTGAAACTTTACAAAATAAACACACCGTCAGGTGGGCATCAAGTCATGTGGTAATTCTTTATGTATGTCATAAGAAAAGTTATAGTAACTGTACATTGCAAGCACTGCACATCCCCCCGACAGCATTAAATATAATTGCTGTACCCACGATCACGCTGACTTAATACACTTATTTTAATTACTTTATTCGTTAACGTTTATACGTCCGTAGCTGATACTCTTCATGCGTTAGTTTACAGTAAATTATATCATAACCATAGATCAGTGATTTTATTTATCACATCCACCATCAAGAATGGGGCAAGTGTTGGGCTCGTACGGTAACTTAAACTCAGATCACATCATCAGTCTATAATTAGTCCACTGCTGGACAAAGGCCTCTCGTATTAGGTACCTAAGCATACGGACGCATTAGGAAGTAAATACCCATAATCGCTACGCAGGGCAAGCTGTTGCCCATCATCCAATATTCAATAAATAATGGTCAGTGACACTTCGAATCCCTTATTTGACTATTAGGGCACCCAAGGGAAGAGTTGGGGTGGTAACAAATGTATTTCTATTGCCGTCACCACACGGCCACTCAACTTATACTCATTACATACCATTTTACAAGAATCAGTTGTGAAATTCAGACGGATGCAAAATAATATTTTCTGAATCAGAGTTCGCTTATTATAATAAGAATTGTTTCCCAGCGGAAATACTCTAGATCTTTAAGTTCAATGGGTTCAAACAAGTTTTAATTTCTTAACACGCCATGTGGACAGCACAAAAAATATTTTAACTACCTACCTATTTGCAGAAAGTACATTTTAAAATAAATATACAAAACCTTGCCTATCAATAATTATGTTTACACATAGGTAAGTAGGTGACTATCAAATTTGCTCAGTGTATTTTACAGGGATCTGTTACGAATTGAAACGGTCACATGTACAAAAATCATGCATTCAAACAAAGAAAAACAGGTGGGCAGGCAAATCGACAGGCAAACTATAACTTTCAGCCAGGCTATGAACAGGCACAGAGACGAACAGACAAACAGATCTTCTGATTTCATTAACGTGGAGGTTTATTTAGTTTTTAGGTCATGAAGACTTCAAATTTGAGAATTTAGGTATTCAGTTTAAATCAACGTTTTCTTCCGTATGGACCAACAGACACACAAACTTACTAGGAAGTGATACGTTGTTTCCTGTAGTTGATTTTTATACGTATATAATAATTATGTATGTATTATGAATTAAAAAACGCACCAAGTGCGAGTCGGACTCCGTACCACTATCAATTTATCATAAAAAATACAGTTAAAACAACCTATCTCAAAAACTATAAGAGATACATCTTGTCTCTTTTTCGTTTATTAAATACGAGTATATGTATTTTACCATCTCTTTTACGCATTATGAATTATGAAGATAAGTGTTTGTCAACTATCAATAAATTGTAGGAAGATAAGTGTCAACTATCAATAAATTGTAGAAGTATGGTGTGAAGTATTTATTTCGCTCATTTTGTTAGAGTATAACGTATCTTTACTTATATATCATTGGCGGTTCATACAACACAATCCTCACCAAATATCATTACTTCCGAGTATTCCATTTATTGTTTCCGAGTAAATTGGATGTGACAGACAGACACGGACAGAGACGGACATGACTTGACGAATATAAGGTTTTCGTTTTTTGCAATTTTGGCAACGGAACCCCAAAAACAGTTTGCTAAATTAGGAGACGGTTATAAATAAAGGGGTTATAATCTTCCAAATCACTACATAATATAAAACAAAGTCGCATTCTCTTGTCCCTATATCCCTATTGTATGCTTCAATCTTTACACCTACGCAACGGATTTCTATAGATATAGATAGAGTGATTTAAGAAGAGAAGGTTTTAGGTAGACTATAAAACTTAAAATTATTTGAATAAAATAGTCTGCAAGTATAAAACCTGATAGATTATCATTATAGGTCCATAAGAGATTGCCTAATCTAAAATCAAAATTCCATGTTCATACCTACGTAACGTACAGATTAATAAAATTAGGACTCCAACTATTCAATATGTATTTAAGTATATGTATGTATCTATTCTATATATTACATATTTTGTAGTTTAGTTCTCACACAAGCCTTGATTGAGTTTATTGTGGGACTAGGTTGATATGTGTAAGATGGTCACATGCTAAATATATTTATTTGTTCATATACTAATCGTCCAATAATAAATATTTTTTTTTAAATTATGTTGTTATTATTCGAAACACGACAAATCATAGCTATATAAATATTTAATTATTTTTAGTGTTTCTTGTTATATCGGCAATATTTTAGGTAGGTACAATCAGCAGCAGATATTGCTTAACGAGTAGGGTGTTCACAATGATCTTAACACACTCTAATAGTCGTGCATAGTTTATTTTGAAAACTCTGCCCGCTTAGCAATATCTGCTGCTGATTGTACATCATCTGAGAAAATTTCAACTAATTATCCATTAGATACATATTGGTGATAGACAGACAGATGGACAGACAGTGAAGTATGAAGATGCCCAGGATCGCGCAAAGAGGAGGAAAGGTAGGTACGGACCCTGGCAAAAGCCGGGATAACGATAGGTAGAAACAGAAGAATAGCCTTCATAATAATATTACAGAAACGTGATTAAACTTAATGTTTGTACAAGTTATTTTCCAGTCATCCTTGTCGCACACGCATATTGGCGCGACTGGTGCGAGCAAGAGGGAAAGAATAGTAGTAGTAGTAGTAGTAGTTGCATTTCGATGCAAGTGCAAAAAAAAAAATTTTTTTCCACGAGGATGAAAGTCAATCACCCGAGTTAAAAAGAAGTTTTTACACGTGTATCGAACGACTTTTCTCATAACAAGTGCCTTAAAAAGAGAAATTAACGTACGAGAAGCGTGCGCAAAGTTTACTTCTCCGCACTAGTTAGGAAAAGTAAGTTACGCAGTCAATAAAGCTAGCTCATATCACAATAATATAGGAGGCGGGGACTTGACGCTAGGTAGGTCGACTTGTGGAGGAATGCCCCATGATATTAGTATAATAAATATATTGTTTGATAACAGCCTAAAACAAGCCATAATATTACCGCGAGTTTTTTTTTCATCGTTTGTTTTCAAATTGTTCCAGTAATATGGTTTCTAAACCAGAGCTACTTTACTTTTTATTTTAATTGCGAGAAATTAAAATATACTAATTATTCATAGGTACACAATAACACGATAATTTTAACTGTGACTCTGCTCGGTCTGAGACGCTCATTTTGAGAGGTTGCCGACAGTATGCAGCGCGCAGCGCCGTCTCACATGGTGATTGGTTGATTTGAAAAGGTAATGTCTTTGAGTGGACAGTTTGAATGAAATTATTTGAAAATATTACATACGTATACCAGTAATTGGAGTTCGAGGCCAACGAAACTACGACAGATGCGTTATTGTCAAATCTGTCAAAGTCTCTTATGTCATTGTCAAGTAAAGTTTTCAGGTTTCCTCAACCTTTTTGTTATTTAATTAATTTATTTAAAATAATTCCTAATAAAAACATTATACAGGGTGGTCCAAACCTTGACGTGAAAATTTTTTTTAGATTCCTCACGTCATAAGCTATCAGAATATACCCCATGTATGTTAGCAGATTTTTTGTAGTTTTCGAGTTATGAATTTTTGAAAAATTTTTTTTTGAGAAATTCTGGAATGAAGAAAAATATTGATAAAAAAAAACGATTGGGTTTTTTTGATATTTTCTTTTTGTGAAAGTATTACTACACATAAAGCATTTACTGACAAAAAAATTTGCGTCCTCACTTTGATACAAGTAGGATAAAAAATACAAAATTCAAATTTTTACGTTAAAAATGCATCAAAATAGCATTAATGTACTTAAATAAAAAAAATAAAACATATCCCAAGGATTTTTGGTAATGTAATGACTGCCCTAGACCTTAAACCTTCGTAAAAGCCAAAAAAAAGTGATACTTAATAATGAGGATTTTTCGGAGTAGTCTGTCAAATAAACTACTACTACTATTAAAAAAACTTAAAATTTTAAAGTAGTAAAAAATGACTTGAATAACTACACAAATTGAGTTTTCGTGGTATTTTCTGTCGTTGTTTATTGATAAGAACAACAAAACAGACGAAATTTCATTTTATTTTTAAAATTAAAAATTTAGAAGTTTTTTTTAAGTTTATTTGACCGACTACTCCGAAAAATCCTCATTATTAAGTATAACTTTTTTTTTTCTTTTACGAAGGTTTAAGGTCTAGGGCAGTCTTTACATTACCAAAAATCCTTGGGATACGTTTTATTTTTTTTATTTAAGTACATTAACGCTATTTTGATGCATTTTTAACGTAAAAATTTGAATTTTGTATTTTTTATCCTACTTGTATCAAAGTGAGGACGCAATTTTTTTTGTCAGTAAATGCTTTATTTGTAGTAATACTTTCACAGAAAGAAAATATTCAAAAAACCCAATAGTTTTTTTTTTATCAATATTTTTCTTCATTCCAGAAATTCTCAAAAAAAAAATTTTCAAAAATTCATAACTCGAAAACTACAAAAAATCGGCTAACATACATGGGGTATATTCTGATAGCCCATGACGTAGGGAACCTAAAAAAAATTTTTTGACGTCAAGGTTTGGACCACCCTGTATACCACTGTAGTGTTTTTACGCGTTTCTGTTTAATGTGGCTGTCACAACTAGGATTTTCTTAAAAACACGTAAATACCTAAAAACTTTTCTTTTCTCTTAACTAACATTGATATGACAACATTTTCTTGTAAAGAACTTAAAATTACCAGTGAACACAAACGACAGCGTGCCATATTGATTAAGACAGTACATACTCGTATAA
This sequence comes from Thaumatotibia leucotreta, assembly GCA_025490895.1. Lineage (NCBI taxonomy): Eukaryota > Metazoa > Arthropoda > Insecta > Lepidoptera > Tortricidae > Thaumatotibia > Thaumatotibia leucotreta. The sequence continues at coordinate 29,011 of JALPQI010008162.1, forward strand.
CATTTCACCCAGTATATTTCATTTGAAATTTAATTTTTTGATGATGGGGTGTATAGCGAAGCTAAACATGGCTGAACCAAGTTATTATTTACCTCTGTAATGTTTTTACGCGTTTCTGTTTAATATGGTAGTCCCAACTAGGATTTTCTTAAAAACACGTAAATACCTAAAAACTTTTCTTTTCTCTTAACTAACATTGATATGACAACATTTTCTTGTAAATAATTTAAAATTACCAGTGAACACAAACGACAGCGTGTCATATTTATTAAGACAGTATTTATAAGATTTCACCCAGTATATTTCATTTGGAATTTCATTTTTTGATGATGGGGTGTATAGCGAAGCTAAACATGGCTGAACCAAGTGGGTCACCTTGTTAACAACCTACAGAAGAAAACAAAACGTTAGATCTCTATGATAATTTAAATGGAGAACTATAGCACTGCCAAAGAAATTTGTAGGTCAAAGGAATTTTACGAATACGAAATGTGAACATAAAGCACGCTACAATGTATTATTCTGCAATTTTCTAAACGTATGCAGAAATAGGGTTTTAATTTATGTGTAGTTAAATTGCTGTACCAAATGTTATTAACACATGAGGTGATACCAGCGCAATACCAACTTTGTTACTAATAATTGCGGATAATTCCGTTTTTATTAAAATATCTTATATTTACGTGAAAATAAGTAAATAATATTGTTTCTATAAATTAAAGAATTAAAATTACCAATAAATAAGATATCTCAACGTCTGTTTTTAGAAAATAAGGATTTACTATTGTATGAACATTTCATTGTTGTGGCAATATTTTCGTAGATTCTTTGGCCTCGAACTCCAATTAGTGGTTTAGCTAAAACTTTAGTATTGCTTTGTAAGTCTAATGACAGTAAAGACTGTTGGAATATGTCAAGTGAAAAGTATATGGGTATTGTTATCTATTACATATTATAGATTGACAAGTTACACACCTATAACATACTGAATACTTTCGCTGTCCTGCAATATATGTGTACCTAGACATAGTTATTTAAGCTACAGTTAGTCTCTAATACGACGACATTAGGTTCATATGATATGAATTCCATAATGAATTATACAACTCTAAAAGTAGTAAACACTCACTGAGCATTAGTTGCACAAATAATTGGGGTTTGATTGGTGGAATCTGATGTTTCAGGCTCGTGAGTTTGGTCGGTCTTAATATCCCGCCAAGCTGCTATCCTCCTGAAATAGTCACATTGGTGAATTTAATTTATTATACCTCCCTATCTGTTTCTTTTTATTGAAATTAATAATAACTGACAAAGTTCGTGTCGCAATTGGCAATAGAATAAAGGTAATAATATGTATATCCACTACAGAATCATTTGAATTCGACAAAGATTAGCTGGCAAATGTAAAATGTGAGAGTGTCATAAATATAGAAGAAAAAATGTTCTAACTACTTTAAAAGCGGCTCGGGTATTCCGTTAGGTTAGTTGTACTTATTAAATAGGTGTTTTAACTATTACGCTTCAAATTTTAAATTTTCGCTACGGCGAGATACTTACTATGTGGTGCCATGGTGAAGGAGTAACCCCGCTTCTACTCGACGCTTTTTCTTTTCCCCCCAGAACAACGGTGTTTTCGGTACTCATTTTTATTCGTTCTGCCCATCGTTGTGGGCATGTTTATGATATCGATTTTATCGAAACAAACACTTTTGCCTTGACTTGTGGAACAAAATTGCAAAATGTTGACTCATAGATGACATTGACTTTGCTGTGACAAATGAACAAAATATTTTATGACCACTTACCAAAAAGTATTTTACGCGTCCATTTAAATTAAAGTCGCCAGCCTCGGTAGCCGAGTTAGTTGTGACCCTATCTATGAAGCTGGAGGTTCCGGGTTCGAATCCCAGTGAAAGCATTATTTTGTGTATTTTTTTTATCACAAATATTTGTTCCTTGATCGTGGCTATCTATGTGTTTAAGTATCTGTATGTAGTTACATGATATGTATCATCGCTTATTTCTTATTACCCACAACACAAGCCTTAATTTAAGCTTAAGATGTCCCGATATATTTATTTGTTTATTATTATTATTAATTTATAGCCACTTATTTTATTTATTACCTCTCAGATATTAATTAGTACCTATCATATTAATGTGCTCCTTTCTTCCAAACTGTTGTACAAGTTACGCTAAATGAGAATTAAAGTGAGCATCATAGTTAGATACAAAAGTAGCTACCTAACTACCTACTGGCTGTAATTCATAAAAAATACTGACCGATATATTGTATTTTGAGATCCGACCTGGCGAATCGAGGGATAAAATTTTACCGGATATTTTATTTGATAAAATAAAAACAATAACAACATACCTATTTTATGAATTACGCTTACTTTTAATAATCCATCTATTGACCGAATATATTACTAATTAGTGAGGTCATTTAAACTAGCAGTTTTAAAGTGACATCTGTGATGGATATGGTTAAGCTTACCTTGTCATCTGCCTCCATGTCAGTTTTCATGGATAGTATTATTCACGCACATATACAAAGGCAAAGAGCGAAATTGTATCAATTTTCAAATTGATAATTCAGAAATATTATACCACTTTTTGGACTTTTTTTTACATACGCGCCATCTACGGGATACGTACAACTTACTATCAAGGTTCAAAATTACAAAAAGTCTACTAATTAACAGAGTTAATGTCGACAAATTTGTATGAAAATCTCACAGGGACATCCACCTTAAAAAGTGACTTTGGAGACAGATAATGTATTGAACTGATAAAAGATTGACTTTCTAACGGCCGAGGACTGTAGTCTGTCGTATCTTACTTATCATATTATGTCTGCCCAATACACCCTATCCTCTCATTCCTAATTCATATTTGTCATCCTCCGTAGCGTAGTTGGTTCCGGGTTCGAATCCCGGCGAGGGCATTATTTGTGTATTTATTTATCACAAATATTTGTTCCTTGGTCATGGCTGTCCATGTATTTAAGTATCTATATGTATCTATCTATTATCCAACTATTCTATCTATTTAACAAGCCTTAATTAAGCTTACCGTGGGACTAGGACGATTTGTGTAAGATGTCCCAAGATATTTATTTATATCACCGTTCGTATAAGGGTCAGCTAGTCAATAATCTAAGATTCACCTAATACCTAGGTGCTGCCAGAGCTGGTGGACGTAGTCCCGGAGGCGCGTCTCAACCTGGCCGGCTACCGGCTGCGTGCCAGCGACGCGCTTGAAGCTCGAAGTCTTCTGGAACCTCTGCAGCCTACTTCGCCGCTCCACTACATCCTCAGAGCTGTGGTCGCCGTCCGTCTGTATAATGATACTGGTGATGTGAGTCCAAGGGGCTACGCTACCATGATCTCTTAACCCCTGGATCGCTGTCATAAATTTGCTTGTTGATTAATTACTTTAATTATTGTCGTGATCTCAACTGTGAAAAATGTGTTATGATGTCAAAGTCAAATAATTCTTTATTCAAATTGGAATAGCAACAAACTCTTTTGAATCGTCTAGGTATTAAAACTACTTCCGGTTCTAACCCTACACCGCTGATCCAAGAAGAACCGGTAAGAAACTTGGCGGGAATCATTTTTTCAAACAATCATGGTACATCTTACAACTAACATGCATTAAAAAAAAACATAAAATTGATTTTAAGTAAATTGAAATATAATAATAATAACAAGTAGTAGTAGTAGATGTAAAGTCTCTAAAAGTCAGAACATTTATAAATAATAATAATAATATAATATAGTCTTTCTGAACAATGTTTCCCATGGGACCTATATGAACAAACGTACTTTTTTTGCGACTAGTTAAGTTCGAGTTCATTAATATGTATACATTTCCCCATACTCATTCCTTGCAAATGTGTTTACATGATTATGAAACGAGACTGGAAGTTATGAACACTTCCGCACCGGTCGATATGAAATCAGTATTTTTTTTTCGTGATATTCATATTTGTTCCATGGGAAACCTTATTCAGAAAGACCACCTTAACACGTTTTTCACAGTTGGGATCACGACCCCGTAATCACCCTGTATTATAGTCCAAATGGCTTGAGACGGATCTGTCACTAGGCACTCCAGGGGTTAATGCGATTTAGTTTGGGTTCTGCTTGTCACTTTGTGACAGTTATTTTATGGAACTGACACATCGCGATTCAGATTAGGTCCTAAACTGAATCGCATTAGTGGATCGTGATAAGTAGCTCCCCAGGTGTAGCTTTTAGGGATCCCAGGGATTATGAGGGATTCTGCAGGGATTATGAGAATCCCAGCAGTGTGGACAACCAAATACTTACATAGAAATAGAAATAACTTTATTCGCAACATACACAAAAAACCACAATATATATCAACGAAAAATAATTTTACAAATAAAAGCGTGTATGCTACGAAATGGCCTCATCTCAGCATGTTGCTAGCGGGTGCCAGAGTTTGTCTTCCGATGAGGCCATACTGCGCGCCTTAGTCACCATCTATACACCGGCGATATGGCTACAGTCCTCGCAACTCCACTAAATTGCGCACCTCGTTTGTACAACGACTGCAACACTGATGACGTTAGTGTAGCAATTCCTCTGGACATCTCTGAAACTATTTGATACATATCGATAGGTTACGCTATGAGAGCTATGTGTTTACTGTCAAGCGACCCATTGATATATTTGCATAAAGATATCTACATCGTCCGTCAAATCCAAAGCACTATCCTTGAGACTCACGCCAGGGATCGAAACCGTTTTTTTTAAAACCTCGAAATTGCTCAATATTTTAAAATGTTTTTCACTCTTTATGTAGTACTCAATATTTTATGTAATTATCAACAAAACATTGTATTTTTGAATTGTCTATATAAAGTTTTCTGATGGTATGAATATTATATTTTTCCCTGATAGCCGTTGTCTTAATGCTCAAGAAAATGCGGCTCTTTTATTGGTATGTCCTGTAACTTGTTAACAATCAAAAAAAGATTATTAATAATTTATAGGAAATAAAAATAAAAGAGCTGCATTTTCTTGAACCTTAAGACGACGGCTATCAGGGAAAAATATAATATTCATAACTCCATAAAACTTTACATAGCCAATTACTCCATTAATTAACAATTTATATAGTTCTTTCGTATGGAGAAAATACCGGTAACCGATCCCTCACACCAATAACTGTCCAGGAAGAACAGATGAAGCTAGCCCAGCAGAGCTACCACCTGGTCGGCAGCTCGGCCTCCGAGTGCGACACGATCCCCGGCCGGCAATGCATGGCCTCCTCCTACTTCCTGGCCGCCCAGTTCGAGGAGGTGCTGGTCTACCTCAACTCCATCAAGAGCTTCTTCGTTAACGATGATACCTTCAACTTTAATTACGCTCAGGTTAGAACCAAGAAAGCATCAAGTTTTTGCGTCGGATTGGAATTCGAAGGTTGACATTTCAAAATGGAGTTTCAGTTCAGTTTATGTTCAGGGAAAGGGACAAAGATGTATGACTCGTATAGCCTTGTCCGTTTCCCTCAACCTAAAACAAACAGCATTAGTACGTCATGGTATCCCCCCAACTTTTTCAATTTTTTTATGGTTTTATCATCATCATCATCATCATATCAGCCGAAAGACGTCCACTGCTGAACATAGGCCTCCCCCAAAGATTGGTTTTATACAAAAAAGGAATAAAATCTTATTTCATCTTCCAAGATCTGTTTAACACAAGCTGAGATAAAGAGAGTTGGTATATTTATATTGGAAGACATCCTCTTTAGGTGCATCAGCAAATTTAAAACATGCGCCTTTATATTTCGTCTGGAAAAAAAGCTATTTTTTACCTTTAGGCAAAAGTGGCAACTGGATTCTACCGAGAAGCGGAGGAGTGTCTCCTAGCGATCCAAGATGACGCCATGAGAAGCTCGTTTACATACCTGGCGTGCCTGTGCCGATGCCACATCATGAACAAGGACGCACACCTCGCCTGGGATATCTGTGCTAAGGTAGACATGTAGATGTGTAAGTTCTATGCGATGATTCTGTCGCACAAATCAAGTCATTACCATTCCCAAATTATTGACGCACTGCGTATAAATAGTGGAGTCATTTTCGATTATCTTGTAGCAGACGCATCTTTGTCTCTCTCACTCTAATGACGCCTTCGTTGGAGTGACAGAGAAAAATCCTCGAAAATTACGAATTTCGATTTTCGCGATAGTAGGGCTGGGGACAATGTACCATCATTTGTTTAATCAAGCCAAACGCCTTCATTATGGAATTTTAATTAATTCTGCATTGCCCCGATCTTTACTCCAAGGAACCGGGGGGCAGATAGTCCCTATCGCGTTTCTTCTGCCCAGTTTTGTGTGGTTGAAGCTGCAGGTTACTGTCGCGATTGTATTCCTAGAACTGCATACCATTTTCCTTTTCTTGCAGAACAGCAGAACATCTTTCACCTACCGGTCGTGAGAATTTGCTTTGATCATAGACATTAAAAACGCTGTTGTCGTCGCGTCAAAGTAACTGGAATTTTCCGTATTTCTGTTGCAGGCGGCTGGCACCCCGGATAGCTTCGCCCTGCTGCAGCTGGTGGCCAATGACAGCTACCGCATGGGACAATTCTTGGTGGCAGCCAAGGCGTTCCACATGCTTGAAAAGTACGTAGTTCTAGTGTTAAGTAAAATCCTGTATCGAATTAAGTATTCCAAGTTTAATTGTAAAGACTCTGCTCCTATTTATTTAAGTACATTGATAAATTTAATCATCATCATCATCATCAGCCTATGTTAGTCCATTGCTGGACGTAAGCCTCTCCTATTAACCATGCGTATAGACGTATTAGGAGGTAAATGCCCATAATCGCCACGCTGGGCAAGCGGATTGACGATCGCAGTAATGTGTCCACTATGATGACGCTGCTGCCCATCATCAATCTTGTAGAATGGTCAGTGACACTTCAATCCCTTAGTCGACTCTTACGACACCCGCAGGACGAGTTGGGGTGGTGACAAATTTATTCTTACTGCCGTCACCACACGGCAATAGGATTCAAAATTAAATCATCAATAAAATGGATTTTAAATTTAATCATTTAGTAAGAACTCCAAAACCTTTCCTTGCGACCGATTGATTTGACAAGGTTGCCTCGAACACCAGCGACGGCTACAACCGCCAGCAGCTTTGTTACTATAGTATGAACTTGGCAGAACTGCTTAAAGTGTGCTTGATTAGATGCGATCGAGCAGCGCTAGTGATAATAGTACATTACTACCGAGGCCGGGAAGTGACTGGTTGCCGGCTGAATATATGTAGACGGCCGAGCGAAGCGAGGCCGGATAGTATTCGGACGGCAACCCGTCACTTCATGGCCAAGGTATGTATAATGCTTTTCTCAAACATGCAATGAAATGAAACAAAAAATGTATCTTCTTTCTAAGAAATTATAAGTCAACTACATAACTAAGTCTTTGAAACACAACAAAAGTCAAATACGACACCGACACCTCATTTTTTTTTAAGATTGACCTGTTTGAAAGTTGCAAATTTTTAATTTAAAAAAGCGGTATTAGACGACGCGGTCGGTTGGGTCCAATTAATCGCATGCAGTGATCGAGGCCGACGGATCGCGCCGTATAATACTGCTTTTTAAATATTATTTTGAATAGTTATTGTACATTTATTTTAAATGATATAATTTAAATAGCTAATTATAACTGCAAAAATTTGCCAATCATTTTTTTTTATACTAATATTACTTACAGATAATTATTGGCTAAAAGCCAAGATGCCAGGTCACAACCCTATGTCAAATGAAAATTAAAAAAGAGGCACTTGCCGGCCTAGGCCGGCAACGAGGTACCTACTTCCCGGCCACTTTTTAGGCACGTAACTACAACATTTCATTGCATGTTTGAGAAAAAGATTTTTCTTCAAAGATTGGCTTGGGATTGGAAAACGCTTATAAAATTAGGTATTGAGAAAAAAATAATTCTTTCTTTTAATTTAACCGCTATTGTCTGATAACATCAGATAATCAATATCTAACTCACCTCCGATCCAATCCCTCCAATCTAATTTGGTTTTTATGATGTAAAAATTTGTAAGTTATACTCTGCGTGTGTAATTTTGTATAGGTTAGGCGATAGGTGGTGGGTAAGCTCCCCAAATAATTCACGGTGCTAAAAAGGTTACCCTTATTAGGGTCAAACGCAAACCCATGTTCGAAGTTCAAAATCATGTTATGAGTCTTTCCGGTGGACAATCTAAATGTTAAGGCCTATAAAGCTTGATTTTCTTATGAAAGTTTTATCTTCATTAAGACGTACTCTTTTTTCATTGCGTTGTATGATAAAAATCATTACTACCTACCTGTCCATAGACTGTTAACTATCGACCACAGGAAAGAAAAAGTGCGTGTTCAGCTGAACTGTAGAGCTCCTCTTTCCTGTGGCCAATAGTAAGCAACTGGTAGGAGTGTAGTCGTCATTTTTATCAAACAATTCAATAAGACAGGAGTGCCTTTAAATGACAATAAGGGTTTAATAAGAAAATTAACTCTCATAGCTCTTAACTTTTAAAATGTCCCTTTAGTACCGTTTGGTAGCCAAAGTTTCGTAACCAGCTTCGAAATGGGGAAAAAATCCCAATAGGTAACTGGCTTTAAATCGGGACTTATCTTTACCGATTTGTAACCAGGTTTGTAACAATTCCGACTACGAGATGGGAAAGTTATTCCCATTTCATAGCTGGCTACCTGGCGGGAAACCATATTTCCCATTTGGCAGCCAGCTATTACGAAATCTGGCTACCAAATGGTACTAAAGGAAAATGTCCACCGGAAAGACTCATAAGATGATTTTGAGTTTGACCAATTACCGTTGTTCAGACTAGACGGCGGGCCAGAAACGTGGGAGGGCCTCCGCGGCGCGGTGTGCGGCGTGGCGCAGGCGACGGCGGCGGCGGCGCGCGGGGGAGGGGGAGGGGGCGCCGGCGCCGGCGCGGGAGAGCTGCGCGAAGCTCTAGCGCTGCTGCGCGGGGCTCGCGCGCCGCGCGCTGACCACGTCATGCGGCCTATAGTCCGCTGGGCGCAGCAGAATAGGATCCCTGTTTGATGCAATAAAATTTGACTTTGAATTGACACTTCATTTACCAAACTGTTTCATATTAACCTATATATTCACGATCTCCATAGATATCTACAAGCGTTTAGTTTATAATGCACGAAATATACTATACATAGTAAGAATAGGATTTCACAACAAAAATGACATCAACGAGTGCTGTGTTTGTTTTTGCCATATAAAAGACTTCAACGTGTTGGAAGCAACTGTCACTAGGTAAAGCGCTGGTACTAAGTTACTGTAGACGGGAACGCCGCGGCGCAGGCGACGGCGGCGGCACGGGGGAGCTGCGCGAGGCGCTAGCGCTGCTGCGCGGGGCTCGCGCGCCGCGCGCTGACCACGTGATGCGGCCTATAGTTCGCTGGGTGCAGCAGAATAGGATACCCGTTTGATGCAATAAAATTTGATTGGCAGATTTGTCTTTGAATTGACACTTAATTTACCAAACTGTTGCATATTAACCTATATATTCACGCTCTCCATAGATATCTACAAACGTTTCGTTTATAATGCACGAAATATACTATAGATAGTAAGAATATGATTTTACAACAAAAATGACATCAACGAGCGCTGTGTTTACTTTTTCCATATAAAAGACTTCAACGTGTTGGAAGCAACTGTCACTAGGTAAAGCGCTGGTACTAAGTTACTGTAGACGGGAACGCCGCGGCGCAGGCGACGGCGCCGGCACGAAGGAGCTGCGCGAGGCGCTAGCGCTGCTGCGCGGGGCTCGGGCGCCGCGCGCTGACCACGTGATGCGGCCTATAGTCCGCTGGGCGCAGCATAATAGGATCCCTGTTTGATGCAATAAAATTTGATTGGTAGATTTGTCTTTGAATTGATACTTCATTTACCAAACTGTTACATATTAACCTGATTCATGATCTCCATAATATCTATAAGCGCTTAGTTTATATTGCACGAAATACTATACTATAGATAGTAAGAATATGGTTTCACAACAAAAATGACATCAACGAGCGCTGTGTTTACTTTTTCCATATAAAAGACTTCAACGTGTTGGAAGCAACTGTCACTAGGTAAAGCATTTAGTTACTGTAGACGGTAACGCCACGGCGCAAGCGACGGCGGTGGCACGGAGGTGCTGCGAGGCGCTAGCGCTGCTGCGCGGGACTCGCGCGCCGCGCGCTGACCACGTGATGCGGCCTATAGTCCGCTGGGCGCAGCAGAATAGGATCCCTGTTGAAGCTGCAATAAAACTTAATTATTTATTAGATTTTTCTTTAAATTGACACTTCATTTACTAGATTGTATTATATATTCACTCGATCACTACAGACATCTGAACGCGCTCAGCTTATATTGCACTAAATATGACAACTTAAAAATACTGCTAACGATCTTGGAAGTGGTCATAGACTCAAAAACCCTGTACATAGTAATAATATGATTTTACAACAAAAATAACATCAATGAGCGGCGAGCGATTTTTCCATATAAAAAACATAAACGCGTTGGGAACAACTATCACTAAGAAAAGCACTTATTCCTGTGTAAATGGGAACGCCGTGGCGCGGGCGACAGTAAAACATTGTTATTGGTAGACATCTCGTTGAATTTACACTTAATTTGCCAAACTGTACTATACAGTATGTATCACCTCGTAGAGCCAAGAAAGAAACCCATTAATGTTTAGAACACACTAAACAACTTTTACTATGGGGCCAAATTCGAATTCGCGAAAAAAAAATTACTCTCCCATACAACGTGTTCATGATCACGCAATCAAAATGTATGAAACTGTCATATTTTTTTTCGTGAATTCGGGTTTGGCCCCATATATAGTAAAAGTTGTTTAGTAGGGGCTAAGTCTGTTAGGTGGAAACAACCCTATACAATTTATTTCATAAATTTTGTTGGGGTAAAAGTTGTTTAGTATGATCTAAACATTAATGGGTTTCTTTCTTGGCTCTACGAGGTGATACATACCTACTGTATAAGTGTATATTCACGAATTTTCATTTACACGTTTAGAAGCACTCAGCTTAATTCACAAAAGACTTATAATATAACGTCTCATAAAAATGATCATTGCTAAAGACCTTATTGGTCAATAATAATAAGTATTCATATGTATGATTTAAAAACGCAAGTGACATCAACGAGCGCTGTGATTCGTTTTCCCCTACACTAAATAAAAACTTGAAAAAATCTTTTTCCATATGAAAGACATCAACGCGTTTATGATTTTAATGATAAATGCAAATTCATATTTCATTGGAACATAATGAGGGATTCCTTAACCAAAGGATGAAACTGGGACTCTATTAGTAAAACAGGACTTTTTGTTCGTCTGTCTGTCCTCAGGCTGTATCTCATGAATCGTGTTAAATTCACAGTTTAAAAATTCACAAATCATTTAGACGGAACAGAATCTGATCAGAAATCTAAAAACATGTTATTATGTTATTAATAGCAATAGGTAACCGTCTGTGGCAGAATGGTACGGCATTCTTCGAACGCGTCTCGTGCTTGACCGATTTTTATTTAAAAGTAATGCGGGAAAACCCTTTACAAAAGTAACCCTCAAATTAACGACTAAGTATGACTAAGCAAATCATCATCATATCAGTCGAAAGACGTCCACTGCTGAACATAGGCTAACCTCAAAGATTACTAGGAAAGGTTCTGGAGTGGCGCCCACGTACAGGATGGGTATAAGGTGGACTGATGACCTGGTAAAGGTCGCAGGAGTCCGCTGGATGCGGGTGGCGCAGGACCGGTCATTGTGACCAAAGAAATGAATGCATAGATAATAATAAATAAATATCTTGGGACATCTTACACAAATCGACCTAGTCCCACGGTAGGTAAGCTCCATTAAGGCTTGTGATGTGGGTACCAGGCGACGATATATATAATAGATAGATACATATATAAACTTAAATACATAGACAGCTATGACCAAGGAACAAATATTTGTGATAAATAAATACACAAATAATGCCCTCGCCGGGATTCGAAACCGGAACCTCCAGCTTCGTAGGCAGAGTCACTACCAACTAGGCTACGGAGGCCGACTAAGATTAATTGTAATGTGTTTGTGCACAATTAATTGCACATATTGCGTCGGAAGGTAATTAACGAAATGCAGCGAGCGTTGTCGCCGATAAAGCGCACAGCAACGTACGACCGATAACATATCACTCGGACCTGTCCTTGCAACATACGGCTAGATGCATTCCGGCGGTAGACTCGGAGCTAATTTTATTTTATTTATTTGGGGCATCAACAGCAGTACATAAGAAATTTACAAAAACTGAGTACAGTAAACAAAGCCAATAAAAGATGTCCACAAAAATACAATGAACATGCAATAACAATATCTATGACTAAGTAAATTAGAAAATATTAGATGTCATAATCAGGGATCGGATACCGGTTTTTTGTCCATTCAAAAGAATGGTTCGAATTCCGTTATTTTTCGTTCTTCGGCGTATAAATTATTTGTTAATCGATTTATTTAAAAATACGATGTTGGTACCTCATTACATAAAATGTTGAGTACTACATAAAGAGTGTAAAATACCTGAAATAAATATCTGTAAGGATAGATGTAACTGTGAAAAAAAAAAATTATTATTATCTTGGGTCATCTTACACAAATCGACCTAGTCCCACGGTAAGCTCAATTAAGGCTTGTAATGTGGGTACCAGGTGACAATATATATAATAGATAGATAAATATAGAGTGGGCTTACAGAATGATTAATTATTTATTTCATCTATTTTTTCATCAGTCACGAGTTATTTGGCCTAAACTCGCAGAAAAAAATTCATTCGATATTTTAGCCTATTGATAAAATACTAAAATAGTTATTAAGGTACAGAGAGTTATATGAATGTAAAGGATAAACATATTAATTTTACATTAAATTATTTAAATATAGATACTTAAATGCATAGACAGCCATGACCAAGGAACAAACATTTGTGATAAATAAATACACAAAGAATGCCCTCGCCGGGATTCCGGGACCTCCAGCTCCGTAGGCAGGGTCACTACCAACTAGGCTAAGGAAGCTGACAATAATAAAAATAAACTTTCTTAAATATTGGGCTATTTCGAGGTTTTTCTATAAAACCGGTTCCGATCCCTCACACCCGCATCTACACAATACTGTGGTCTCATTAAGCTCTAATCCTTGGGCCGCAGGGCGCGGCAGATATGAATTTAAACGCACCATGTGGCATGTCGCACCGGAATCGAGTGTGACCCACTTCTAACCCTGTAACACTACTTCGTGCGCTCCTTCAAAAATGAACCTTAACAACACAGGTCAAGGTAGGTTCTATAAATAAATAACTTCATTGGTTTCTAGTTGATACAGATACTGACATTGCGAAATTCTTTAGAACTGCATGTGCTATAATTATTTATTCTGACATTTATTTAAAGTCTAAGATTGGGTACACTATTATGTCTATTATATACCGTATGTGAATCTATTCCGTTTGTCAGTAAAAATGAAACCTGGCCAAGAGCATATCGGGCCATCCTCTGTTACTCTGTCCAATTTATTTCCATTAATTGAGGGGGAGGGACTCCATTTTTTTCGGGAGCGGTTATATCCGAAAATATTAACATTTTAATAGTACATTTCGATACAACTGCATAAATTTTTTTTTCGACAAGGGTGAAAGTTGGAGCCCGAGTGAAACGAGAAGAGAAATTTACGCACGCGAAGCGCAGAGTTTACTTTTCCGCACTAGTTAGGAAACAAAACTTTTTTTGATACCCTTATTCTTTTTGAAAGACCTAAGTATTCAACTATACTTATAATTTTTGCTCATAGTTTGTAGTAAATCTTTCTGTGCATGCTTATTTTGGATGACATTTTAATTTAAAACCTATTATTTATTGTTATATTGTGATGTGTTGAATGTTAATCTGTTTAGTGTGCCTTTCAAATAAAATAAAATGTACCTGGCACTATAGGATTACAGCAAAAAAAATGATTATCATAATTTTATCTAAAAAATATGTGTAAACAAGGTTTAAACTTTAAAGGTTTCAAGTTGGTGATAAATTAAACCAGGCATAGGATTAAACAGTGTAATCATTAATTAATAGGTTTTTTAAATAGCCCCAGAGTATTTTTTTAACATTTTTGGATCAGCAATTTTTCGGCAAGCTATCTATGAACATTGTTATGGCAGTTAGGTCGTCCGTCCCATCATGGGCATTTTCATTTTTGGATCATCCAATTAGCTTGAAGTTAAAAATACCTTAATTTCAGTCAGCTTTGTAACGACAATTAAGCACTAAATTTCGATAATAACTCGGTTCTGGTTCATTTTACAAACTATAAGTCATATTATAATATAAACTGGATAACTGGACTTATAGGGATATGTTCGCCTTTGTACCTACTTCTCTTATCATATTGTAAATCTCATGTAATCTGTGTTTTGTACAATAAGGGTGAAAACACATTTATCAACATGCGTACGCATTTTGTCTATAGAAAATGTCAGTTTAGTATGGGACTGCGTCCAGCATTCCGCACGCGTACGCATGCTTACACGTTTCATACTAAACGGTCAATTTTATTAGATTAAAATGCATACGCATGCTGATAAATGTGTTTTCACCCTTATTGTACAAAACACAGATGCTAAAGACTTATACTATTAAGTACTACTACTAAAGACGCCGATCGCAGTACTTAGGTGACTGTCGTGTCGTTACAAAGCTGACATCAATTAGGATTTTATAATTTCACGCTAATTGGGTGTCCCTAAAAGTGAAATGCCCTCATAAATTATGGGAGCAAAAACCTGTAATTGTGGCTATCTTCGGGGCAGGCTTATGTCCAGCAGTAGACGTCTTCCAGCTGATATGATAATGATTATCCGCGCCACAGCCGTGCGAACTGCGCTCGCGCAATTACAGCAGAAACGCCCGGTATCCGCCGCCGACCGCGCTGCGCTCGCATTACTTACGTGTCAAAGTTAAATTCACACCACTGTCGCATTTTTAACCGACTTCTACGAACAAATAAAACATGGAAGCCGCACGCCATATTAAATTGCCTTTCAAAAACGGTCCTGAATTTTAGTTGACAAGGTTCACCCCCTCCTCAATGCATCACGATAATGAATTGAATGTCAATATCAACCTATAAAAACTTAAACCGCCATTTAAAAATAGTTGTGATTGGTTCATCAAAATTTTGATTGGCTATATTTTATAAACATTTGTCAAAGATGTTGCGCCGAAATATGCGCGGTGTTAAGAAAAGCGCTATGTCCCATAGACATATAAAATTGATAGACCGAGTCTATTTTATCTGTGGGTGACGCCGGCAATGCCTGTCAACGATCTTTGTTTGTGTATACTAGTGCACCTAAACCGCAAATAGTAAAAGTGATTAAAATAAAGCTTTTCATGTATATTTCTGTTCGATAAGTGCACGGGATGTGATAAAAGTGATGACTTGTGTGGTTCCAGGATGTAAAAACCGCCAGGGTTACCTGAATGAACAAAATAAAGACATTACGTTTCACCGGCAATTTAGTTTTGACTTGAATTTTAAGATTTCGAACCTTATTAAGGTAAAAGTAACTGAAAATCTTATTCAATATTTGTTGTCGGATACATATGTGTAGTTTTGTGATTAAAACATTTGTATTTACATTCGTAATGTAATTATAAATAGTGGGATTCAAACATTTGTATCGCATAGTGTGGTACTTAAGAGACCGATCGTGATATCGATAAATGTATTGATAGTCAACTCAAAAATGAATCGATGTTTTTAATGTCCAACAGGTTTCCACTGGACACTGAACAAAGGCTATTATGGGTCAAAAATATCAAAAAGGCAGACGACTGAAAGAGTATTCAAAAATATGCTCCGCACAATTTTAAGCTGTTGTTTCAGGCAAGGGTACGCGAATAAGTGATTACATTCTGACGTACTACCCACCATATTTGGTAATCATCCAATGTCATGTCAACCAGCAAGTAAATTAAATTTAGTTTAATAATGACGCTCATGTGATACTTGTGTAGACTGATTAATTTAATTATAAAGAAGCCATCATACCAAAATTGTTAGGTATGCTTTAAGGAATGATAAGTCCATAAAACATGTTATAATGAGAGTTTTCTGAAATCACCAGGGCAGGAGCAGGTCCAGAAACTTGTCTAAATTCTATGTTTATAGTTTCTGGTTTAAATATTTTGTATGAGTTAAAAAAAATACATTAAAAAATTTAAACTTTATTAAAAAAAAAAACATTTACTTAGTCTTTCTTTGGGGCTAGATAATTGTGTTTCTTAGCGGGACCTTACGGCTAAGTGGCGCCAACTAGTGGCATACGTTTTAGGAAACCCTCATTATGACATTTTAATTAAAGAAAATATTTCGTTAACTTTGTGATTTTATTTTTATCCTAAAATGTAGATTTTGAAATCACGATCGAAGAAGATCGTGATTTTGAGTAGGAAATAAGGTTTATTCCTACTGTATTCGCTACCTAATTTGGTTAAAATATTATTATTGACGATAAAAGTATACGATTGAAGACTGGACATCACTAATAGTAATGACATTTTATCTAGTCAGGTTGGTAGCATTGTTCAAGAAAATGGAGTCGTTGATGGAGTTCACGACCAAGTAGAGCTACTTTATTTGTCTCTTTTTCCTTATGGAATACGTCTTGAGATGGGGTGAAGGATGACAATAGTTTGTTCATGTATGTCTTAATACACGGAATCTTCCCTATATTTTATCTGTGCTATGTCCTGCCCATCTTGGCACAATTGAACAATTGCTTTTGGGGGCATTTTTGAGCTGGCGTTAGACGTCCATGTTATATATGGTCGCAGACCGACTTCAAAAAGAAGGAGGTTCTCAATTTTTTTTTGTATGTATTATCGAAGATATCCCGAGAGTCCATGAGCATATTTTCCATAAAATTCGATTTTGAAATGTGGCCGTATAGCATAGCAGGCACGCGACGTAATATCTGACATAGGGCCATTATAACCTATTTCTGCTAATGAACAACGAAAATAAATAAACCATATCTGTCAGCAAGACAGTTACTTTGGCAGCATACTCGATACCACTTTAGTGGCTACTGGCCTGGTAGGCACAACACACGACCACTTTAGTAGTTCTTAGCGTTCAAAAGGTCAATAAGTTACCTCACATATTCGTATTTTCGGTCGTAAACTAAGTAAATTGACAAGAATGTGTTGTGAACCTATTGCACGTATGTAAATGCTGTAATAGCATAATGTAGAACATATATTTTGTCGAATACGTGGTTGTGTGACAGAACAGGTAAAAGTTCGAAGATATTGCGTCAGATTTATAACTAGGGCACGTAGGTATCCTAGTTTAGGTAATATACCAACGTTCTAGATCTTTACAGACTTTGTTTTGACAATTGGAGTCTGGGATATTTTTTTTTTAATTTCGTGCCTAATCGAACTAAAGTATGTAAATTCTTTATTGTACACAAAAACACACTTGTACACTTGACAATGACAGATCGCAGCCACTCACAACGTTTGACAACTAAGCAGTACACGCGTTACATTGATCGTTCGGAGGAAATAAAATTAATTGTACGGTCAATTTAATTATTTGTCAAATGTTAAATACTTGAAAACGATTCCTAGTAATGCGTATTATAACCCATTTTCTTAAAAGCCCGGGTCATGGAAACACACTGCATATGCCTAATCCTACACTTAGCATGGCCCGACATGCTCTTGACCGGTTTTTTAACTCGGTAAGTGGTCGATTTATAATTCTATACAGCATACTAGAAACTGTCGTAAAATTTAAGTATGTCGACATGAAATTAAAGCGTATTTGAGCATTAATGTGATAATTATATGTGCTAATAACATATTTTGGACCTGGCTATAAATATCATGGGACATTCTTAGACAAAATCGACCCAGCGGCCCTACCACGAAAAACTAAATTCGTAAATTTCGAGGATTTGTCTCTCTCACTCTAATGACGCCTTCGTTTGAGTGACAGAGAAAAATCCTACGCGGTAGTAGCCCAGTTCCACGGTAATCTAAATTAAAGCTGTGTTTTGGGAAACAACTATGCGAAAATATATGTAATATAGACACTAATACATAGAAAACAAACATGACTAGCTAAGAACTAATTTCGTTATTACGCGGACTTAGGGCTATCTGTACTGAAAATCGTTGTACGATACCACAGACAACATAACCTCAAGGCGTAGCATAGCCGGGCGACCCCCTCTGTCACGCATACGGTGAATTCACTCCATATTAGAGCCACGCCTCCATTGCTAACTTCAGTCTGCGGCCGGCGTTCGTGAGATAATTACGAAAGTTTTAACGTGATTTACATCATGCAAAATACATTACTGTTGCGTGAAATTGTGTAGCAAGAATACAAAAACATCTAGTGTGCAAAAAGATGGTAGGTATTTCGTTTCACAAGTGAGCAATTTTTTATAAATTTCAATTCAAATTAAAAATAGTTTAAGCATAAAATCTAGTGCAGTCGTTGATGTCTTTTTACAAAGTCTCTTTCTAATACTTTGCACGAAGTATAACTCCCTCCTTGTCTAGCGTAACGAGCAGGTAGGCCGTCTGAACTAGGGATGACCGTAGAGTATGTTTGTTTACTATCGATAAGGTAACTAAAGATAAATTAAAATCTTTATTCTCAATCGTACCCAGCAACAGACTCTGCGGTGGAGTCTCCGTATCCGAACTAGTGATGTCTATACCGGCAGTCTGATTAGGTACTATCGATAAGATATTACGATTATATTCAATTATCCTCAAATAAATTCTGGTTCAGTGTAAAGTGTACAAGTATAATTTTCAATAATACTATTATGTTAAATAATATTGTGTATCTTCTCTAAATGCCCAAACATGAAAGAAATGTGGATGAATGCTACAAAACGGTCACATGATCGGTTTCCTGCTCCTAGCAGTGTGATATGTTCTCGACACTTTAAACCGGAATATTTCTAATTAACAAAAACGAATAATAGACGAATTTGATATAGAACGTATTTTAATGGTAGTTTGATGGTAACTTTTTAACTACGAGTTAATGATTGTACAAATAAAAGTATATTTTATAAAATTGTTTTATTTATTATCTCAGAAAAGATATATGTATTGTGATATTAATATTTGACCGTAACTTTGTCTGCGTGGATGATGATGATAAAATAACTATCCTTTGTCCTTTCCCGGGTCTTAAACTATCTCCATTCCAAATTTCATCTAAACCGATTTAAATGTGTATCTGAAGACACAGCAGACAGACAGTACAAATATTTTTTTTATATAAAATGCATTTTATTTGTCACACCAGAAGTTGCGGGTAGAGAGCTAGTATCATAATATATCTACATCTGCGGGGATGATGATGATAATGATGATGATGAATGAAATATCGTATGTCCTTTCCCGGGTCTTAAATAATCTCCATTCAAAATTTCATCTAAATTGGTTTAGCGATTTATGCGTGTAGACTCAGTAAACTGACAGACATACTTTCGCATTTATGGTATGCATTAGTACGGATCTACGGATATGGATTCACGGTTTTGTCGGTAAGTCACTGACAAATATCGTTTTTTTTTTTTTTTTTTTATACCACGTCGGTGGCTAACAAGCATACGGCCCGCCTGATGGAAAGCAGTCACCGTAGCCTATGGGCGCCTGCAACCTCAGGGTGTCACATGCGCGTTGCCGACCCAATAAAAATAACGTTGGCACAACAAAGTGGCTCCACTCCACCTGATCGTAAGTGAAAAGTAGAGCCCAAATCGCGGCGGCAACGAACAGGAGACAATCAGTAACCTGTTAGTTGCCACCGCCTTGCTGGCCCGCTAGATGCTGGTAAATACACCGGCTGACCCCGAAACACGGCAAACACGAAGGTAAGTCATTTCACGGGCGTTTACACCGAATGTACGGTGGTAGCCAACCAGGCGGGTACTAGTAAAAATACCCTACCACCGGCTGAGAAGCTGGTTACTCAGTATTTCCCTTAGTCGACTCCTACGACACCCACGGGAAGAGAGGGGCGGTGATTTTTGTATTCTTACTCCGTCACCGCACGGAGAAAAAGTTGACAAGAATTGTGAAAGCGATAGACATTGTAACCATCGATACTTTTATCGACATTCGGAAATCACTAGCGACCGGCGGACATTTTTGTTTTACACCTCATTGACCTTGAAACGACGAATCACAACACAGTTAGCTCATGTTACGCCGCCCGCACCTCAGCATTTTTGGCAGCATCGGTTTAAATGAAATAATTGTCTAAAGCTACGTCTTTAGGTTATGTTGTCTGTGTACGATACACTTGCGAAACGAAATTCGTAATGTCAATTTAAAACACTCCTTTCGGTTGTGTTTTAATTTATCGCCCCTCGCTGTCATGATTTTTTTCACACTTGTATCGTAACGTATTATAACAGCACCAAATTGAAAATTTTAACAATAAATGTAGTACATTTAGGAGGTTTGTTAAGCTAAGTCAACTAAGTCTGACTAAAACAAGCTATAGTTTTGCCAGACAATTTAGACACTGAGAAAATGTTGTAAGAATGTATGAATATGTAGCCTAACAGAACCTAGGCTGCCCGCCGTCACAGTGAATTCTAATGCAGTAGCTTGGCTTTTAATTTTATAATAGATGACTTTTGGGTCGTGTAGCAAGATTGAACAGGGTACTACTTAGGGACAGTCATACTGAGCAACTTTCACTATGGAGACAAGCATGAAATCTCGAAAAAAAAACAACTACTTGTGAGTTAGTTGATACTTTACTGGAAGTTGCTGAGTGTGACCGTCCCTAATATCCTGTTCACTCTCACTCCATGACTCAAGGTGCATTCAGACCAAACGAGCATTCGCTATTCTATCCCCCGCTCTACGAAATCAACGAATCACGTCTTGTGTAACGATCGAATTTCGTAGAATTTCGGATGTCGCCATATGCAACCGCAGACGAATCTTCACCAACCGTCTACACGTCTGTTGGGTTATTCGCGGATTGTCTAGAACGCAAAATGACTAGTTTGTTGTTTTGCCTAAACTGCAGTTTACCCAACGTGCAATCGGTCTAAATCTCAAATTGACTGAAACGCAAAATGCCTACTTCGTAGGTATACTGCCTTCATAGCACTATGACTAAAACGCAAAATGTCTGAACAGTTGAGTGCAAAAGTTTAATGATACAGAATCAAAAGATGATCCAGACGGCGTGGGTCATTAGTTATTAATCACCAATATTGATGATTCCTTTTCAGATAATAAGTAGAAAATATATTTTTTGCATACAAAGGGCTAGTAGCAACTGGTCTACAACGCAAAACGTCTACACTATTTTTTCCGTTTTATCATAACTTTAAAGCGATATCGACGGAGCCCCGCTTTTGGCCTTCGGCCATTTGCAGATATGTACATAACAAACCTAACCTACCTATACCTAATGACTGTTTGTGACTGTACTCGCAAAAACAAAAGACAAAAGTAGGCAAAATGCGTTCTTGTCGTTCTGCGTGTTGGGTAATTTGCTTTCAAGTCGATCTAAGGTTTTGCCATAATTCTCGATGGTCAAACTGCAATGTAGGCAAAACAACACACTTGTCATTTTGCGTTCTAGACGATCCGCGAATAACCCCGTCTGTTGATCGTTCGGTCATTTATTATTAATTTAATATATCTGAAAATCGTATTTCCCGCTAATAATGAAAGCGCTCTGTTCAATGCTAATTACGAAATAACCTGGAATGGATACCCATTTCATTCCTATTAATCAAAAATCAAACTTGTCTTAAGTAATTTAAGTGCAATCTTAAAAATGTGACACATTTTTGACAATACCCAAATCGCCATCTACCAAACCAGGAACCTGCAGGCATTCATTTACATTGGTAGACGGCGGCGGACTGGTCGGACGTGTGGTCGCGATGCCGGACGCTCGCCCTTGAGCCCTTTGATCCGGCCACAAAAACCGACAGCGGATCTGTGGCGAACGCGTCCGCGGACGCAAATACCTACCGCAGATGGGCAAATCACCCCCGTCCGCAGACCCATCTGCAGACGTGTAGTGGAGGCATAACAGACGTCCAAGATCTCTTCGACGTGTCTAATATTCCCTATTTTAGCCCAGTCCAGGTACTGCTCAAAGTTTACTATGCCTACATGTTTCGAAATATGTATCAAGTGCAGGCTCTTGCGCACTTAAATAGCACGCATGCGCCTACAACCGCCACACGTGGTCTCTCGCCGCACGATCATGATCGCTAAGGTACGGTTCTAATCTGATCTAACTTGTATTACTTGTATTTCATATTTGTAACTTAATAGTGGGACATTATTTAACTTTTTTTGGGATTAAAAATATCAAGGGCGACTGATAAACGTAACTAATTTAAATATTTTCTTAATCTTGCTTTACTCTGTTTATCCAACTACTGTATAAATTGATAAATTAAACAATGCTTTAGATATGCTCCAAAAAAGGATCTTACATAGATTAAAGAGATTGTAGATGCATTTGCTTCGACCTTAGATACATAATTGTATATGGGCGTACCAAATGCAGGAAAACTTTAAATAAGTGATACATGATCGTTAAACCTGAATTTATTCATGAAAATTTTACAACTTTGAAAATACAAAAAGAAATAATGTTCGTTAGAAGTGGTCAGACAGGTTGATAATTTATGAAACATTTAAAATTAAAACTTACGTTTAAACAGTTGATAAAGGTTGACCAAAATAATGTATGTATCTATTTAAATCATGTTTTATTATATTGTACATGTTCAGTCAACGGAAAAATAATGTTACTACATCATAAAAATGCTCACATATGCACTTTAAATTTGTGTAATAAGAACGTAGCAACGTGGTAGCAACGTAACAGATTTATAAGAGGATTCTTTCGATATGTATGAGACTGTACTTATCGCATTTTTGAAGTCATGCAATAGTACATTTCGATACAAGTGCAAAAAACTTTTTTTTCGACGAGGGTGAAAGTTGGAGCCCGAGTGAAACGAGGGCGACAATCATCCGAGTTGAAAATATTTTTTTACACGTGTATCGAACGACTTTTTCATAACATGTGCTTTAATAAGAGAAATTCACGCACGCGAATCGTGCTCAAAGTTTACTTTTCCGCACTAGTTAGGAAAAGCATTAAATATTTCTTGTCACTAAAAGTTGCAAAATTTAATTTCTCTTTAGGTAAGCGACTGAACGCTCACTCACGCTATATTTTTCGTTTCGGCGTTTAGACACAACATAATTGGGGTTTCCCGATCATTAAGGCACTGGTCTTACCGCGAGCTACTAAGCTATGAACTATGGGCTATAAACACGAACAAAATATAAGCACTCCCGTCACCTCCCGTGTAAAAAAAGAGACACGGCAATACTCGCCCGGCGGTAATAGCCGATAGTTCATAGCTTAGTAGTTCGCGGTGAGACCAGTGCCTAATATAATGTACCTACTAAAAAATACTTAACTTAAGTGCTATACATTTATTTATAACAAAAAATGACATAGGTTACTTTAAAAGGCGATTTCAACATTTTTATAGGCGCTAATCTCAGCGCGCCTACATTTTTCTTATTTACTGCCTTTTTAGTTAGTGACTAGCTATTTTAGGCAGAATGTAACACGAAGAAACCGGATAATATTAACGGCTTACTCCTGGGTGCTTAGACAAGTTGCCAATCGCTAACGCTTAATCGTCAATCGTAAACGAAAGGCAGGTAACTGTCTTTGTCGCACTAATACCTATGAAAGAGTGACAGAGAGGGAAAACTACGATACGCCACTAAGCGTTAGCGATTGGCAACTTGGCTAAGCATCCTGGTCGGAAGAAGTAAAAAATTTGATTATTATTTATATTTTAATGACAAATGGGTCTTAATCGCGTAAACTTACGTTTAATGTTATCCTGACGTTTCGGTCATGACGTTAGACCCGTGGTCGCAGGCAGGCTCACCTCTCAATCTAAGCTTACCAAGTTACCACTCAACGTAAGTTTACGCGATTAAAACACATTTTTCGTTAAATTTGAGTGAAAATTATGAAAGTTTAAATCAATATATTGATTATTATTTGATGTTTTCATACATAAAAATAATATTATATGTATTGAACGCACAAAAAAGGTCCTATTTAAAACATTGGTTCATTTTGCAGACCTCAGAAGTACGCTCTTAAAGTTAAGCAGGTATTCAATCGGTTTGCTCGTGTTACACCGTGTATACCTAAATAAGTAAGTCGTGTGGAAAACGGTTTAATTTAAACTTTAAATCCTACAAAACGTTAAAAAAAACGGAGACGGCATGTAATTGCAGTGTCGCATCGTAGGTATCCGGAACGTTTTTGCCGCATGCGGTCCCCAGACCGCTGCTCAAAAACGGTGACCGTACGGAATCGCAGTGATGCATCGTATCCAAACCGCGTACGGAAACGCAGTCATTCAGATATTTTTGAGCGGCCATCCGCTCCATATTCTGATAGTGACTGTACTTATCTATATCAGTTCACTCATTATTAAACTTTGAACTAGCATTGAGCGTACTGCCATTGTTACCGTGACCCCTTGCCTCCTTATTATTAGAACCTTGGACACATCTACAGGCCATAATTAGTCTCTATACTTACTAGCAGGGCCGGATTTAAGGGGCTACAGCCCCGGGGCCTCCACGAGAGAGAGGCCTCCACAATAGAGATTTCGAAAAAAAAGTATAAAATTTCAACTAGTAAACAATAGTAATTTTTTTTAGTATTGTAAGTGAACTAGATTTCAGCGAAATCATCAACGATTTTTCGGCGAAAAAAGTTCGGAAGATTCCGTTCGTTAACGCTAAAATTTAATTTCAGATAATTATTGTTTCAGATTATATTCATATGTTTGTTAAATAATGAAATAATCTATACTTGTTTCCACAAAAAATATTTATTGAAAAACTTGACTTAAAAGAATTGTCTACTTTATTTGGAAAATTATTGGGGGCCAGGGGGCCTCCACTCCTTTATCCGGCCCTTCTTACTAGGTATAGATAAGTAAAAAACTTAAGTTTGTCACCTGTTATACCTAGGTACGTAGTAGTGATCTATTCAAATAGACAATACATGTTTTTAATGCGAACAGAAACAAAACAAATGCCTATATGGATAGATTACTACATACAACAAGTTTCATTTCTTAACTTGTTCACCTAAGTATACGTTACATAACTAAGAGCAGCGTTTAGGGTCATTGTCCTCCTAGGCACACTAGGCAGAGTGAGGAAATGCGAATTAGTGACCAATTTTTGGATAAAAATTTAAACGTTGATCTATTTCTCTTCTATGGTGAGTTAGGTCAGAGCGTAAACGGACATCTCATTCATCTGGTCACGTTTTTTCGGAAGTGTCTGCATCTTTTGGTACCATTTTCGGTAGTCAGATACAGCACCCGTTTCTCTACAGGGTGGGAATGAGTACACCGACAGACTTTACCAATGCATTTTTGATGTCAAAAGAAGTAAAAAATATTGTGAGATTTTTTTTTCATTTCTTTTTTGTTATTTTTTGAATTTTTTTGTTACATGACCAGTAATAAATTGTAGAGTAGATTTTTTTAAAGGATTTTAGTTGAACTTTTTTCTGATACTTTTTTGTCATTTTCTCTAACTTTCGTCAGTGAGTATGTCAAGATGAAAACTACTAGTGTAAGAATTTTAATCGTGCAGGCATTTATCAGTGACATATGATGAAAATAGTTTTTAAAAAACATGTCATTATCGCATTAATTAAGCTGAATCCAGAAAAGTTCATATGACATTATAGTCTCAAAATGTGGTCAGGAATATACCTTTCAAATTTGTCGGGTTACTCACTAACCACCCTGTATACTCGTAAGACCAACCTCAGTCAAAGTCAAAGTCAAAGTCAAATAATTCTTTATTCAAATTGGAATAGCAACAAACTCTTTTGAATCGTCTAAATATGAAAACTACTTCCGGTTCGAAGCCTACACCGCTGACCCAAGAAGAACCGGTAAGAAACTTGGCGGGAATTATTTTTTCAATCAATCATGGTACATCTTACAACTAACATGCATTAAAAAAAAAAAACATAAAATTGATTTTAAACAAATTGAAATATAATAATAATAACAAGAGATGTAAAGTCTCAAATAATTCAGCCACATCCAAAAAAACAGGACCAGATGAATGAAATGTCCGTTTACGCTCTGAGAAATGCCCGCCGTGACTTCGGTGGCAACATTATTACCCATTTCCCTTGGGTATCTCATCGTTTTTTTGAATATAGGTAATATGGGTAGTTGTCAACTACATCTACCACAATATATCCAAAAGTTCTTGCATCTTTCACGGGATTCATGTGATAAGGCTGCCACCGAAGTCACGGCGGTTGAAACGCTCGGAGAAATGCCCTTTTACAAAATATTTATCCACCTATCTGACTTTAATTGGTTAATACACTTGGTTCGACCACAGATGTCATATATACCATAGATCAAGCAAACTTATCTACTTAGCGTGTCAAATGAACTCAGTGAAATCCACTGAGTTGTCCGTCTTTAATCGCAGCTTGCAGCTTTCGGGCGTCAAATTTTGTAAGTTGAAGTGAACAAAAACATTAATAATGCCTCCTTAAGTAATATTAATTGCCACAACACGAATAAATATGAATACTCAAGGGCCTGAGACATATTTAAAATCATAGGCAAGTAACAACTTCAGTACAAAATCTGACACGCTCGGCCGCCATACAAATGAATGAACTTGTTTCTTCTGTCCAAATCTAATTCTGTGTTTTCGACATTATCAGTTGTTGGTGGTGGCGAGTGCGCTGGCGGCGGCGGCGGCGGTGCCGGTGTACGCGCCGCTCGGACACGGCCTCGCGCCCGCCTACGCTCCCGCTATCGCTCCCGCCTACGCTCCCGCTATCGCGCCCGCTTATGCGCCCGCCATCGCGCCCATCGCTGCGCCTATTGCGCACGCGCCTGTGAGTATCATTTCAATACTTCTCAGTTCTATTTGACATGCTTAAGAAGATTGTACTTAGACTTATAGTTTGGGAAATATTATTTGACCGACTCTTATCTTACTTACGACCTTTTGTTTTGCATCATTAACAATAGAAAAGTGCTAGACTGCTGATTGTCTAGTAAGTGTTAACGCAAAACAAAAGGTCGTAAGTAAGATAACAGTCGGTCAAATAATATTTACCAAACTATAATCTTCTACTGGTTGACTAGAATAATAAAATTGAAACTTTAGCAAAGCTGTACTTACCTATTTTTTCGTTTCATAGATGTAGTAAAAACTACATTTTTTCCATCGTATTTTTGCGTATTTATCTTTCTGACTTATTAACGTCAGTGCAATGGATATTGAATGTCAATATGATAGGAATATGATTTCGGACATTTTCGGCTTTTCCTAAACTTAGTTTGGGGCTAGTTTGATTTGTGTATTTTATTTTATTGTCTCTGAATATAAGTACTTATTTACCTTATTTGTATGACAATTCTGACACAGTTTTCTTACAAGGGTAAATACATCAACTAGTGCCACAGTTTATTAATTAAAATAATAATTAATCAGTTAAATTGAAGTGTAGTTTCATTGAATCATTGAATTATAATGAGACTTATATTTTTACATGGCTCATAGGATAGTTTTCACATTTACAAGCACTGTACGTTTTTTCTAACTGAAGACCCGAAGAATAAATACTTACAACCAATCGTCCAAAAGCTGACAGCGCTGACTGTATGAAATACCTATTTTACAAAGTTATCGATTACATATCTATTACTATTGACTTAAGGTGCCCACGAGGAAAGGGAAAAATTCTAACAGCATATTCTTGAGACAAAAAGAATTTTATTAATCAAACGATCGCAAAAAATGCAATTCAAAGTTTTTTTTTTCATTTGCTAGATAATTAAAGATATTTTTGTTCTTTGATGTCTGTCAATTAAGTGTGACAAGACTAAGGGTCTCACCAAACCAATCGACGCGGAGTCGGCTTTCGTCGACTGTTTTACACCACACTATTCGCATTTAGCCGATCGACCGTCTCCGCGGTTGAACACCTGCGTTAAGCAGTCTCATCCTCCTTGCGTCCGTAGAAACGCTCGATCGCCTGCGGTAGCAGTTGTAAAGCGGCGGTCGGCTCTCCCGTGCTCCGTCCTGCCGTCGAGACGTCCGACAGCACGCGTACAGCCGCCGAGTCCGACGAACAGTTAGATAGGACAGCGGGTGATCGGCAATCGTAAATCTCATTTTTGGAGACTAGTTGTTAGAAACTAGTTTGAAATTGAACAGACGTGTATGATTACGACAGTATTACTTCGTGTTGTCAGATCTATTGCAGATTTTAATGTGGGTAATAATTCAAATGAATAAATACAAACGCATCAGTAGCTACTTCGGCCGTCATCGGCTCTTTTCGGCCGTCGTCAGCTATGTTCGGCCGTCAAAGACGCTGAACGGCTTCCGCCAGCTCTGACCGGTCCTTATCGCAGGTACTCGGCCGTGATCGGAGCCGTTCAACTCTTTCCGGCACCGTACGGCGGTATTAGGAGATTTACGAATGCGAACGTGTGCGTTAGGCTGCAAACGGGGTCGTACGAATGCGAACAGCTTTACGGCAAAACGCCGTTTTCCCGTCGAAAGACGTCGTTTCGCGTGAGCCGAGCCGATTTACGATGTCCTCGCTCTTATTGCGTTGACATAAAGCTTTGTCCGTACGCGATTAGCCGAAACGGCGTCGACTAGTTTGGTGAGACCCTAAGACAACATGGTGACAAAATCGTTTTCTAAAATGCGTTTATCATAGTGTAACGGTTTAAAACGGTTTTAAGAAAAAATCAAATTTTCTCTTAAAATAGACTAACTGAATTTAACTTCAAATTTGGTCAGAAATCCGCTGTTGAATTTTTTCCTTTTCCTCATGGGCACATTGTATCGAAATTACAATGTATCTTATTCTCGCAGTTAATCCGCGCGGAGCCAGTAGACCCGAATCCAGCGTACAGCTTCTCGTACGGCGTGGCAGACCCGGCGACGGGCGACCAGAAAAACGCAGCGGAAACGCTGCAGAACGGCGTGGTGCACGGCTCGTACAGCCTGGTCGAGCCGGACGGACACGTGCGGAAAGTGACGTACACGGCCGACAAGATCAACGGTTTCAATGCGGTTGTGGAGCGGACCGGCGCGGCCGCTCATGCGGTGAGTCATATACCTAGTGTGATTGTTCTGCGGTGACCGGAACGCAGCGGAAACGCTGCAGAACGGTGTGGTGCACGGATTGTAGGTACACAGCGGACAAGATCAACGGTTTCAATGCGGTTGTGGAGCGGACCGGCGCGGCCGCTCATGCGGTGAGTCATATACCTAGTGTGATTGTTCTGCGGTGACCGGAACGCAGCAGAAACGCTGCAGAACGGCGTGGTGCACAGATTGTACACGGCGGACAATAGCGACAAAATGTTTCAAAGCGGTTGTGGAGACTCTTATGCAGTTGGTAAAGGGTGACCGGAACGTAGCCGAAACGATGCGATAATCGATTGAGGCTCACACCGCCAGCTCATATTATATCCCATAGATATATGTGATGTCTTACATTAAACCCAAGCAGTAAAGAGAACCATTTTATCCAGGCACCCGTAGTTGGCGTAGCACATGCACCGGTGGCCCTCGCGCCCGCCCCCGTCGCGGTCGCCGCCCCCGCCGCCCGCTACACCCTCCCCGCCGTCGCCCACCCCTGGGGCTAACTGACCACATTGCTGGACAACCCGTAGTTATAGGACTTGAAAGGTTTAGCAAGGTTAGTCTGTGATATTCAAGCGAGAGGCGTTTTTCCGACTGAAAAAGAATCCGGAAAAACGTTGGCGTTTTTCGTGTGATAAACCAGCTAGAAAAACGTTGGTGTTTTTTGACTTATAAACGGACAAGAAAAAGTTTGGCGTGATTTTGACTTATAAACCAGTCGGAAAAACATTGGCGTTTTTTCAACTGATTAAAGTAATCGGAAAAACGTTGCGACTGGAAGTTTAACGGTCGGAAAAACGACTAATCTGTGAGAGCGAGCGCAGAATGGTTGGAATTTCGTTGGTTAGGATTCAAAGTATTATTCAGTGGTTGTTCAGCATTGCTTACCCGTGGACCCAACGACTTGACTACTGTTTATTTATTTAATGTTGCTTTGACTGTTGCCTATGAACATGATCTTGACGCGTTTACGTATGTAAATATAATGTACCTTATAGTTAATAAATAAATGCAATTTTTGCACTGAGTTTAAAGGTTTTTATTTGTCTTCCAATATTTAACCCTCTTCCATTGACGTAACTTCTATCAGACATCCATGCATAGCATCACCGATTTTTTAGTACTACCTAATTAGTAATGCTGGTAGAATTATGTTTTAAAGTAGGTATATTAAAACAGTTAATCTGAATCAGAGAGGTTATATAAGTACGTAACTGTTGAATCACTCAAGGAAAACCTAAATATTTGAGCAAGATCTCTTCCAAGTGGCGAAGTATAAATCAATCAAACCGGAATCCTGACTAATTACAGCTTTAAATTACAACTCGAGTGATTAACCTAAAACTATAGATATTTTAAGTTTTTGCTTTCGCTACAGCGGGCTCTTCATCTGCATGAGTGGGGGATAGAATGAGCGAATGCTCGTTTGGTCTAAATGCACCTTAATCGTCACTTCCAGTACAGCAATAGGTACCCTAGGAATTATTGTGGGGACATATTGCCTTTAAATTAATTTTAGGTACTTAATTGCATTGAGAAGAGAGAAGTCAATATATAAAGAACGTTCACACAATTTATTTTATATATAACAATGTGATAAAATAAACCTTAATATAGGTAAATTAAAATTATCTAATAATCTATTATAAAATATATGTATTAATAAATGCAAATAAAACGAGAACCCCGTCTAGGAGCTTTGCCTGCTGCATGGATTTGTTCCTTATTGTTATCTATGCATCTATCCTTATTGTTATGCCAGCAAAATATTATTTTTTGTAACAATATTATATTCTGATTACTTAATATTATCAAACGTAAGTGAAGCATATTCTATAGGTCAATAGGTCCTTGTTCGATTCTCATAGGTACTAAGTATTAAGTAGCTACCTAATAGAAAGCGCTTTTTTGATATCATCCCTGAGTCACTAACTAAGAACCACACACACACCTTATTTATAAGAGTAAAAGTGGATACTTCACGTTCGTCCTGGTGTGACACGTTAGCTGGCGTTCCGCAGGGTGGCGTACTGTCCCCGTTGCTTTTTTCTATCTTTATTAATTCCATTACTTCCAATATTCATTCTTCATACCACCTCTATGCTGACGACCTGCAAATCTACTCCCAGGGGGTGCTTGACGATCTACTTACTGTAATCACCTCCACCAACAATGATTTGGAGAATATTTTTGACTGGAGTTGTCGCTTTGGGCTCAAAGTCAATCCATCTAAAACTCAAGTAATTATTTTAGGTAGTTCAAAATTAATTTCTCGGATCGACTTTCAAAATTTACCCATGATTATGTTTGACGGTGTCCATATCCCTTATTCACAGCAAGTCAAAAATCTCGGCATAATCATGGACCGTACTTTATCCTGGATCCCTCAGATCAGCGAGGTGAGTAGAAGAATGTTTGCAGCTGTAGGTTCATTAAGACGGCTTCGTAACTTCTTACCGCTTGCCACCAAAACTGCGTTAGCTCAGACCCTTCTTCTTCCAATTTTGGATTATGCAGATATCTGCTATCTCGATCTCACCCAAGAGCAGCTGAATAAACTTGAACGACTTCAAAATCTATCTATCCGGTTCATATTTGGCTTGCGTAAATATGACCACGTCTCATACTACCGTTCTCAGCTCAATTGGCTGCCCATTCGCTTGCGTCGCGATTTTCATATTTTAACACTTCTTTATTCTATTCTCTTCAACCCCACTACCCCTTTCTACCTCAAAGAGCGTTTCAAGTACCTCTCTTCTCTAAGATGCTCCCAAAATTTACTTCTTGCACAAACTACTTCTTCTTCAAAATTCTACAACGACTCATTTACTTTCAAGGCGATACGGTTATGGAATGCTTTGCCGATTGATTTACGACGTGCTAACTCTCTCTCCATTTTTAAGGTTCATCTCAAACAACACTATCTGTCGCTTCCTTAAGTTATCTGTCAATTTTATCTATATTAATTTTAAATGAATAGTATAATATTAATTATGTATATGTGTAGGTATATTAATACTTTTATAGTTTAAGTATTTATAGTTATAATTGTATATATTGATGTTTATGTATATATAAGGTCCTAATTTATTAGATGCAGATATTTTTACAGCTGATAGTACTCGGTCTCTGGAGTATATTAAACCGTGAAACATTATAGCTTTTACGATGTTTTTTTGGAGAAAATGGAAAAACAAATTTGCTACGTAAAAACACCCTGTTAATGTGATTATTAAATGAAAACTCTTTGAACAGATTCTAGTACCTCTTTTACGTACCACTTAACTGGAACTGGCCGATAAATTAAATAGTTGCTTGTCAATGTCATGTTATTTTCCGTTAGATTGTGTCGTTTGATGACATGACAGACAGAGTGTTATTATGACATGTGATAATGCACATGATGATTTTTTCTTGACGAAATTATAATTAATTTTTTTTGTTAGGAAAATGAAATCAAAAAAGTTACATGAAATGATTTCTTAATTTATATTTAAAGTTAATTATTTTAATGTAAAGTATCATGTGTTAAAATATCTGCATCTAATAAATTAGGACCTTATATTTTAACACTGATGTGCAACCAGTTCTTCTCCATAGTTTATGCTACCTTTACGGGAAATTCCTAACGTAATTATTCTACTACCCTAAGGTTGTCTGGAAGAGATCGCTGTGTAGCGATAAGACCGCCTGTTGTTGCTTAACTCTTTGTTTATGTTTTATTTCTTGTTGTATTACTGTTTTGTTAAATTGTTATGCACAATAAAGAATATATTATTATTATTTTCCAGGGGTTTTTTTTTTCTCAGCATAAGCTGGTAAATGTTGCCACCTACGGGACAAAGCCAAGTAGGTGACAAGTGTTGTTTAGTTTTAATTGCGGCGTTATCCTACATCGATTTTGTCACCGTCAATTTGTAGAAATTTTCTTACAATTCTACATGTGTTCAGAATTGCTGCCTTTTGTAACAGCATATATGTATTTGATTTCAGGTCAAGGAGTTTCAGACTGTGATGGAGGTATTTAGGTATGACACCAGTGCTAGATAATACTATTGGGACAATGTAGACTTTGTTCTGGTTCCAGATTCTAGTTACTTCGTCTTTAAGATCGGTATATTTGTGTATTTTCTCGGTTATTGTTTTTTGCAGGTTGTGCGTGTTGGGGACGGCTATATCGATAAGGTAAGTGGTTTTGTTTATTTTATCTGTCAGAGTTATGTCTGGTCGGTTAAAATGAGTAGTTCTGTCTGTCAGTATAGCGCGATCGAAATATATTTTATGGGTAGAGTTTTCTAATACGGGACTTGCGGAATATTTGTAGTACGGTGTGCTACTGTTAGGTGTGAGATTATATTTAACTGCTAGCTTTTGATGTACGATGTTCGCTACTTGGTTATGACGATGCGTGTAATCGGTTTGTGTAAGAGTAGAGCAGGCTCCAGTGATATGTTGGATAGTTTCTGGGAGATTATGACATTTGCGACATCTATCATCTGTAATACTAGGGTCTTTTATTATGTATTTTCTATAGTTTTTTGTATTTATTACCTGATCTTGAATTGCTATTATAAATCCTTCTGTTTCTGGGAAGAGTGTTCCCAGATTCAGCCATTTATTGGAAGCTACAGGGTCAACATGAGGTAACATTAGGTCTTGGGGATGTCTGCCATGTAAAACTTTTTTCTTCCATTGCTCCAACCTAATGGCTTCGGTTTCATTTTCGGTAGGAATTAATGCTGTTTCAGTTAAGTTAAGCGGAGTAAAATTTATGTCATTTAGTACTATTGCTTTATGTATTTCACTGCTGTCTGATTTGGAAAGGAAAAATGTTTTAAGGTTATTTATTTGTTTGATCCAGCGTGCGCGTATGGCTATTAATCCTCTACCCCCGTGTTCTCTTTTCAATGTCATTCTTTCTATAGCAGATTTGGGATGGTGATTGTTGTATTTAGTAAGTATGGTTCTTGTGGTAATTTCAAGGTGACGGATATCGGATTTAGTCCATTTAATAACCCCGAATGAGTATGTTAAAACCGGTATTGCATAGCTATTTATTGCTTTAATGAGGGATTTTGCTGTAAGTTTGCGTTTACAGATGAGATGGATTCGTTTTTTATATTGTTCTATCAGCGATTTTTTTATTTTGATGTGATCTATTCCTTTCGACTGCTGGTATCCTAAATATTTATATAATTCGTCCGGTTCCATAGCTGTTATGAAGTCTGTGTTGTCTACTGAGAAGTTACCGGGTAATATTTTGCCTCTAACAATATGGATTATTTTGCACTTATCGAATCCAAATTGCATATTTATGTCCTTACTAAATTCTGATGTTTTTTCTATGAGCATTTCCATTTCAGTTTCTGTTTTTGAATAGAGTTTAATGTCATCCATGTATATTAAATGAGATATATAAGTTTCTTCATCACTGTGTTTCAGGTTATATCCAGTTCCGTTTAAGCGTAGCATGTAAGAGATCGGGTTTAGGGCAAGACAGAACCATAGAGGACTCAAGGAATCGCCTTGATAAATACCCTTTCTTATATTTATTTCTCTGGTTATGATATTGTCAAGGCGTAAAGTTGTTTTCCATAGTTTCATGGTGTTCTGGAGAAAATTTATTAAAACCGGATTAATTTTATATATCTGTAGTACGCGTATTAACCAAGAGTGTGGAATGCTATCAAAGGCTTTTTTATAATCTATGTATGTGCAATGTAGGTTTGTTTTATTAATTGCTGCATGTCTATGTATAACTGAATCTATTATTAACTGCTCCTTGCATCCCATATGATTCCGTCTACACCCTTTCTGCTCTTCGGAGATTATGTTGTTTTGTTCTACATGTGTGGTGATTTTTCGAGTTATTAAGGATGTGATAATTTTGTAAATTGTAGGCAGGCATGTTATCGGTCTGTACTGTGAGGGTTGCATTGTGAGTTTACTTTTCGGTATCATATATGTCACTCCTTTTCCTATAAAGGCTGGTGTATCTTGTTGACCATGGATAATGTTTGAAATACAATTAGCTAATGCCTTATGAAGTACGTGAAATTTTTTGAACCAAAAGTTATGAATTCGATCTATTCCCGGGGATTTCCAATTATGCAATTTTTTCGTAACTTCTTCTATGTCAGATTCGGTTATATCTTCAAATTTCATTTCCTCTATATTTTCCCATCTTCTTTCCTCTTGTTCTATCCAGGTTGCATCCTCGTTATGCTGTATATCTGTTTCCCAGATATCTGCCCAAAACTGCTCTAACTGACTTACCTGTGGTATCTGGCGTACGATTGGTGTGGTGTTGTTTTCAGGGCTGCCAAGCTGCCTGTAGAATATTTTTTCGTTAGTTTCAAAAAGTTTGTTATCTCTTTTCCGCTTAAGTGCTTTGTTATATCTCTTCAGTCGATGGGCTTTTAGAGTCAACTTTTGTTTTAGGGTATCTAAGTATTCTTCAGGGGTCTTGTTATAGCTTTCGTGGCTGCTGTGAACTCTAAACGCTTTAAATATTTCATTTACCCGAGCTACTACTCTCCTTGTTCTATTATTGTTAATGTATTGTGTTAACCTACCTATATCAGATCTTAGTTGTACTATATCCTTTTCCAGTCTAATGTACCATGTGGGTTTTCTGTCTTTTCCACGCCATTCTTGTTCATTTTGTCCTATTTTATAGCCTAGTTCCTGGGATATAACCAAGGCACTGCAGTAAATTACGTTATGGATATGTGTCAGCTCCGATCCTTGCGAAATGACCTGGTTCAGAATTTTTTGGTTGAATAATTGTACTAGTTGCGTGAGATGCGCGCTATATTTTAATTTGGGCAATTTGGGTCTGAGCGTTGGGTCAGATTCCGCGTATAAAGTTATGGTCGTCTGTAAGTTTTGAAAAAGTCTTTGTTCTGTAGTATTATTTAAAGGGGGTAAAATTTCGCTCTCGGCCTGTACATTTATTACTTGTGTTGTTTGTGAAAGTATTTCCGGCATAATTACTGTGTTTGAAATCGACGACGCAATGGACGCTTCTAAGTCAGACGGCGATTCTATATTCGGTAAAACACTATTTTCGGTACTTGAGAGGGATAATGACATACTCGTAGTAGAGTTTACTAGTTCTAGGTGTATTAGTTTAGTAGTTTAGTAGTTTGACATCTTCTCGTATCCGGGCTAGTATTTCATCGGAAATCATTTTATTATATACGTATTATTGTCCTTCGTTGGTCTGAAACTCTCTGCTCTGAGACATTCACTCCGGGATATTGTTTCGTGAAACATTCGTGCAATAGTTTTCGGTATACTGTAAAATCGGTTTCTAATTTTGTGACTCTATAGTATGTACGCATGATAAATAGGTTGACATCATTACTCCATCTCATGCGTACTCGAGGTTTACCGGCCTTAGTGGACGCAGGTTGAAAAGCATCCGCTTCCTGCGCAACACTTAAGGCTGGTATTATTATTATTATTATTCATATATAATTAATTACTTAGTTGGTCATAGTGAACAACTTTAAGCAAGTCAAAAAACGCGAAAAAAAAGCTTTCAAATTGGTTAGGGGAAATTGTACCGAGGAGAAGTTTCATAAGTTGCGAAACTTCTATAGAGAATGTTCTCGGCAATTTGAATTTTACAAACAATCTAATCATGCCAAAACTGTTGTACTTATACACATGCCTTATAATACAAGGTATATTTTATGCCTTGTTTACAGAATTGTGAAATACAATATTCTTCATAACGATTTTCATAAGTTCTCATGGAAACATTTTCAATGAGAACTAACTCTTAAATTCTCATGAAAATTCTCGGAAATTTCCGAGATTATTCCCGCAATTTTGAGTATGTTCCGCAACTTGTACATTGCTAGGTGAAATACACCTAACCAATTTGTTCAATACATGATCTCGATATTTTGCAAAGAAAACGGTTTTTTTTCCGGATTTCGTCGTTAGTCCCATAGTAAAAGTTGTTCTGTTACTTATACATTTGTAGTGTGTGTAAGGCAAAAAAGTGTACATAATTAAGTTCTTTCATTAAAACAAAATTTACCGCCTTCATTTTTGTGTTACGTAGTAAATTTTGTGTAACAACTTTTGCCACTGAAAAGGGGCGACAAATAAATAAATATCTTCGGACATCTTACACAAATCGACCTAGTCCCACGGTAAGCTCAATTAAGGCTTGTGATGTGGGTACCAGGCGACGATATATATAATAGATAGATACATATAGATACTTAAATACAACCATGACCAAGGAACAAATATTTGTGATACTTAAATAAATACACAAATAATGCCCTCGCCGGGGTTCGAACCCGGAACCTCCAGCTTCGTAGGCAGGGTCACTACCAACTAGGCTACGGAGGCTGACTAAGAAAGTTACGAACACAATTTTGGTGTATCTTAATTTTATGGCTGGGTTTTTGTATTTATAGAGAACTAGCGACCCGCCCCGGCTTCGCACGGGTACTATACCTACATAAAAACCTTCCTCTTGAATTAGTCTACCTATTAATCTCATCAAAATCCGTTGCGTAGTTTTAAAGATTTAAGCGTACAAAGGGACATAGGGACAGAAAAAGTGACTTTATTTTATACTATGTAAGTATGTAGTGATTCTCGGACTTTCTATACATTCTAAGCTGTCATAGCCGCCACGTTCCCGAAAAAGTAGACTGTTTCGTGGAACGCCCATTAGTGACTGGAATTAGGAAACACTCTGTACATTTATATCCAGTAGTAGACAGCTAAGTCGGCACACATGCGGCATGTCGGTGTGTCAGTAGGTGAAGTTTCCGCCGGTTAACAACTCCTAACGACGCATTACCATGCGGTTAGGGCAAGACTTCCTGTCGCGTTGATTGAGCTCCGTCCGACCCGCATATGGCCGCCGGTTCGGTACTTGCAGATTATGTCGGGAATTTATTGATAACGTAAATATGTGACAGTTTATTAAAAGCCCTGCTAATAGGTATTTAGATGAAAAAGTAACTGTCTGTATTTCGTCGGTTGACAAGCAAAACTCACTAAGTAACAAATTAATAAAATAACAAATTAATAAAACTAGAAATAAAATAAAGCTCGTGTCTCAGTTCTGATTCGATAGTGACATACGAGGTTGCTAAGAGTATTGACATTGTGAAAGTCGGGCTTTACTTCACACGAGTTCATAATTCTTGTACCTACCGCCCGTGGCACACACAATATTTTTCATCACACTTGTGAGGCAAAAAATTAATAAAACAATATATTTTCACAAAACTACTCTAAAATGGTCTAAATCATTTCTCAAAATCAAGGATGACTTAAATTTGTCATTTTTATAACAGAAATGCCGGCGCGGCGCGCCCGCCGCCCGCTTGCGTGGGGTGGCGGGCGCCGCGCTAGTGCGACGTAATGTAGTATAGAAACCCTTGATTGCCCTAGGGCGTAATGACGCATCTACAACGAGCATCGCCGCAGCGCATTAGCACACTTACCGAACAGGTGTGATGAAAATTAACAAAATGTCTGCCGTAAGTAAGCGTTTTTAACATCCGTTCACGATCCCTTTTCAATGTTGCAATAATGAAGCAATTAATAAACCCATAACTCAACCAATTAGCTATTGATTAGTTCTTTAGCTTCCCATTTATGTCAAGTAGGTACAACCAAATCTTCAGAACGCAATTTAGATCCGCAAAAACGGCTTATATATTTATTCAAGGACCAAAACGGCCTCTAATATTGCTAATTAGTTTGAAAGTAAACCTTATATTAAGGAAGGTAAGCCTGGCAGTGAATAGGTATGGAACATAGCATGAAGAGGTATGTGGGTGTTAGGCTCTGGTCCCATCACAAGCGAAAAAGCGATGAGCTATTGGTT
>JALPQI010008163.1:0-46612 GCA_025490895.1 Thaumatotibia leucotreta
CGACATTTCTAATCACTAGTGATTGGCTTTGATCATCATCGACGTTTTGTTTGTTTGCATGATAAGACAAGTAAAGATGAATACACTTTACATACAGTACTGGTCAAAAGTTTAAGTTCACAGCACTATTTTGGTACAAAATTGTCTTTTTCGCCATATTTTCTCCTGTACTCAAGTCGTACTTTGTAGCCGACTAATATGTCACTGATTCTACGTGTCCTGCTTGCCTGAATCCGCTTGACAACGTGGCGATTATGGGCATTTATGTAATGCGTCGGCCGTGTGGTGACGGCAGTAAGAATACATTTGTCACCACCCTAACTCCTTCGGGTTTCGTAAGAGTCGACTAAGGGATTGAAGTGTCACTGATTATTTGACAAAAGATTGATGATGGGCAGCAGCGTCATCATAGTGGACACATTACTGCGATCGCCAATCCGCTTGCCCAGCGTGGCGATTATGGGCATTGTAATGCGTCTATACGCATAGTTAATAGGAGAGGCCTACGTCCAGCAGTGGACTATCATAGGCTGCTGATGTATGTATAACTTTGTTCTCCCAGGTCTGGTGGGTGTTCTGAACGCAAACGTATATTTCTGGGTAGCGTTCACCATCTTGCATCTGACGACGTGTCTCATCATGACATTCCAGATATACTACCTGGGCAGGTTCCGGCTTGGTAAGTCTTCTATTAGTATTTTACATAATCGTTTTATAATAGAGAGCTTTTCAGTCGAGTACACTAGTTCACAAACCAACAGTCGAGAGTATCAGCTACGAAGCTTGCTGTGAAAGTAAAATGTTGCCTCTATGCCAGTAATTACACCGGCTATCTTACCCCCAAACCGAAACTCAGCAGTGCAAACACTGCTATTTAGCGGCAGGTTAACGGGTAAGACGGTGGTAGCTATCCGGGCGGATCCTGCACGAGGTCCTACCACCAGCAAAGTAAGGTATTGAAAATTTGATTATAACACTGTTGTGTACAATACTTATATTCTACGAATCAGTAATATTATTGTATGTGACTGGTTCATAATGCCTAATTATGAACAGTTGCATACATAACTTTATCTACATGCATATAATAAGTTTTCTACAATATGTTTATTTTTGTGGCAGCAAATTATTGGTCACGGTTGTAGCGGCGTCCCGGATTTCTGGTGGTGTTTCACACATTTCAACATCACTGTCTTCGTCATCATAACTCATTTTTCAGTGTAAATATTTCGCAACGAACTCGATAATATTTAACTTTCAAGTCAACAGTCCAAAAAAGATGGATGTTTGAAACAATTCAAACAAAACAAATGACTGACATTAGTTTTTTTTTAATTCATAGACAAGGTAAGGTCTTGAGTCGATATCGATTCTCAATATTCGAGATTTAGAAGAATGTATGGAATATGAATTTTAATGTGAATGAAATTACAAATCGACGAATTCGATAATCGAAATTAAAGTGTGAATTTTCTTTTTAACAGAATGTTCGAAATTTAATTGTGATTAAGATATCGATTGCCGATATCGTAAAGTAAAAATTATGATACACCCACAGATTCAGATTTCTTAAAGTAGGCTATTTGCTTACCGCCGCTAAACATATTGTAGACAACTTATGATATGGATGTAGATAAAATAATTATTTTCAACTTGCCGACTGTATAGTGTGAATTGAGATTACGTACCTACACAAAATTATAATCCTATACATTTACGTCGAGTTCCAAACTATAATCAACTTATTACACAACGCTGTAGGCAACTATAATGAATTTGACCAATCGCGTGCCAGCAAAAAAGACATCAACGAGAGGCCACCTCACTATCTGCACTTCGTTTTGGCGTATTTATTTCATTATTAAAATTTGTTTTCTTATTTTTATCAACCCGTAGAAAAAGTTTGTACACAATAGCGTTATAATCAAGCTTTTCAATCGCGTACCTTACTTAGGCCACTCAGCAAACTTCGTGGCTTAAACACGGTACTCGACTGAAAAGCTCTCTATTATAGCACGATATACTACTTGACCCATTTTTAAAGTTTGTCTTATATTATTAATCAATATCTGATTAACGGAAAAAAAATATAAATATATTTTTTCACGACCTAGAAAACCGCAAAATTATAACTTAAAATTTAAACTTTCGTTACCGGGCGAAAACGATACTAGCCATGTTAATGCCTAGATTATCTGTGGTGTGACGTCACTCAAACCGAAAACAAACATTTGACATGTCACTTATGTTATGTCAATGTCACAGCAAAGCTACATGTCCATGGCGAATTTTACTCGTATAAGATTCGACATGAAGTTAATTTAAGATCCTATGACGTCACATCATAGCCGACAACGTTTTCAGAGTATGAAATTAAAAAAAATAAGACAAATTTTTCAATAAAAATATGTACCCATCAAACACTTTTAATACACCATAATCGAAAAATATTGATCTTTTCAATAAATACTACAGAAAATAATATTTTTTGCACTAGATCTGATATGAGTCAAGTAGCCTATTGTGTAAAATACTATTTTTCATCACACTTGCTGTCTAAGCGCGCGTAGCGGGAGTAATAGAAAAGTGAAATTCCCTAGGGAGTAATGTAAATGTCAGTACGTCATTTAATAATATTATGTCTTAAAACTTATTTTTTGGTTGGCAAGTGTGATGAAAAACATTGTATGCATCACGGTCGGTAAGCGGAATACTAACTCGAGTCATAAAAGCTTCTAACACTCTCGTTAGTAATACCGTACTTACCTCCCTTGATGCACAATGTACTATTAACGTTTTGGTTACAGACAGTGGCGTGATATATCGCGCCACCCGCGAGTTAGTGTCGCGCCCTCTAGCGGCGATCACGCCAACTTACGTCGGCCGCTGCGTGTTACTCGTCATCGCCAATTTGGCCAATTGGGCGATCGCGGCTTACGGGTATGTTTATATTTCACTTGGTCACTTGTAGCGTTGTAAATTTCCGGATTAAATCCCGTCTCTTTCGATTTTTTTTCGAAAATATCTATGAAAGTTTCCACTTTAATTTTCAACTCAAAACCAATGCGAATTAGGTCTAATTTTCATTTTTACCAGGAAATCGCGATATCATCGAAGAAAAGTCAATTGGAATAGATGGAAAGGAGTGACAGTGATATTGATTATTTTTAAAAATGGAAAAAAAACTAAATTTTCGTATATTCCCGAAAAATAACATTTGATTTTTTCCCACATTTTCCACGCTAGTCACTTGACACTCTGCCGATGAGGTGACGTCACACAGACCCATACGTATGTTTAT
Source organism: Thaumatotibia leucotreta (assembly GCA_025490895.1). Classification (NCBI taxonomy): domain Eukaryota; kingdom Metazoa; phylum Arthropoda; class Insecta; order Lepidoptera; family Tortricidae; genus Thaumatotibia; species Thaumatotibia leucotreta. The sequence goes on from JALPQI010008163.1 coordinate 3,302, forward strand.
GTGATTATGTATATGGGCATTTATATATTGTGTTGGTATTATATTTATTTATGATCGAATTTATTAATAAACAAGCTACAATTACTGGGAAGCGGAGAAAAAAGAGAAGGAAATTGGGAGCAAACCTGGTTCAACGAATGTCCCCGCGTGCTAGGTTTTGTAGGACGCGCTGCCACACTTCTGCTCTCTTCTGCCCCGGGGCGTATATTTAGAATTTTGTATAGAGATGAAGATGATTTTCCGTGGTTTTCCTTGGTTTTCACGTCACTCGCGAATAAGTTAGCCGGAGGGAGATGTTCTCGACCTGGCGTTCGGAGCGGTAAGGTTGATGTCACTTGTTTTCCCGTCTACCCCCAAGGTGGTTTGCAAAATAGGAAAATATAAAAGGGTAGATTTAGGTGGATAGGGATGAGAACATCCATTAGGGATGTGAAAATGATTCGGAATGCGCCATACCGCCTCCCGAAGAGCAGACGTGCTCTTGAAAGTATCTGCAATTCTTTGAAACATATTAAACAGACTTCTAATAAAAAAAAGGAAAGCTTGTTCAATGAATGTTGACAATTGCAAACGTAACAAAAAATGTATATACTAAGATTTGTAAAAACTTATAACTAAATTGTATGATATCGATACGGTGACTTAATACGTAATTAAATTTGACGGTTAATGTGCGTTAGGCAGTGGACACAGCTTGACCACTGGACGCATGAACGTACCGTTAGAAGTTTTGACCGCCACCACACGAACAATCCCATCCGTGCCAGGGCATATCCTTGAAACACGGGCCCTGCGCCACTGCAGGGGTGTACTGTTTGGCTCAACGAGAAGCACCAGCTCACCAACCTGTAGGTTAGGTGTGGGAGTGAGCCATTTTTGTCGCTGCTGCAAGGTATGCAGGTATTCGCTGTGCCAACGTTTCCACAGATGCTGAGTTATCTGCTGCAACAGCTGCCAACGATTCAAGCGACTGGCGGGAGTTTTATCGACGTTATGTTCGGGAACACAGAAAAGCGGTTGCCCAGTTAAAAAATGTCCCGGAGTCAGAACATCGAAGTCATTGGGGTCACTGCTAAGTGGGCACAGAGGTCTGGAATTGATTATGGCTTCGATTTTAGCGAAGACGGTGGCGAGCTCCTCAAACGTGAGGACGTGGTCGCCGATAATGCGCGTGAGTAAGGTTTTGGCAGACTTCACGGCACTCTCCCAAAGACCGCCATGGTGGGGTGCAGAAGGGGGATTGAAGTGCCATGTGATTTGCTGAGGTGCAAGTTTTTGTTGGATCCGAGTTTCATCAATGCTGTCGTAGATCAGTTTCAAGTGGTGGCGAGCACCTACGAAATTTGTGCCGCAATCTGAGAATATGTCCGAGGGCAACCCCCGTCTAGACACGAAGCGGTCCAGACACGCCAGGAAAGCGTCGGTGGACAGTGCAGACACGACTTCCAAATGAACTGCTTTGGATGCGAAGCAGATGAAAACGCAGAGATACGCCTTGTAGGTTTTAGGCGTGCGTAAATTAGATGCTCTGACGGTAAACGGCCCAGCAAAATCTACGCCGACCTTTTGAAAGGGCCTAGCCTGGGTGACTCGACTGGCAGGCAGGTTTCCCATGAACGGGGTTAACGGCTTGGCCTTAAGTCTGTAACACCGTTGGCATTTGAATATCCTATGACGGACAACCTTGCGTGCCGACAATATCCAGAACCGGCGGTGGATTACAGTCAGCAACGTATCAGCGCCTGCATGGCCAAACATTAAATGGTAGTGATCAATCAAGATGTGAGTCAGATGGTGCGAATGCGGGAGAAGCAAAGGATGCTTACTGGCGTAAGTTAGCCGTGAATGCACGAGGCGTCCCCCCACTCTTAGCAGGCCATCGTCATCAATGAACGGATTGAGACGAATAATCCGGGTTTTAGGCGTACGACACTCACGCAACGCCTTGAACGTATCGTGAAAAGCTGCTAATTGAACGAGCTTTACCATGGTGATTAGGGCGTTATTTAACTCATTGACAGTTAAATATCCCTTTCGGTTCTGAGCTGACTTTCGCGCGTTGTTAATAAAGCGCAGACACCAAGCGACAGTTGTCTGGAGCCTGAGCAAGGAACTATAACGTGCGATAAGCCATGGATCTTCGACATCGTGGCAGCTGTCGCCAGCAGCCGGATAGTCTTTAACACGTGTCTCGACAGCTTGCACTGTCAAAGCGGCAGCTGGAGTACAGTGTTGGGGTTGTAGTTCGACGGTTTGGACTGGGAGTGCTGCATCCGGAACAAAATCTTTCAACCAAACAGGGCCCCACCACAGGTTGTGGTTCAGCAACTCCGAAGGAAGCAAACCTCGACTGGCTGAATCCGCAGGATTAAGAGTCGAAGCTACGTGCATCCATGGGACGTTAGGAATCGTACCTTGTATTTGTGATACACGGTTACCTTCGTAGGTTTGAAGTCTATGTGGAGCTGTTTGGATCCAGCTTAGGACAATGCTGGAGTCGAACCATGCCGTAGTAGACTCTATGGTGATTTTATTTTTAAGGACACTTAGCACGTGTTCAAGCAATCGCGCCAAGAGTACGGCGCCGCAGAGTTCCATTCTGGGAATCGTCACTTTCTGTTTGACTGGTGCTACTCGCGACCTCGATATAATGAGGTGGACTTTTGATTCAGCCTCAGTTTTGATAAGGAGATATATGCAGGCCGCGTAGCCGCGCTCAGAAGCGTCGCTGAAGCCATGAAGATGAGCTTCGTATGGCAGATCAGCAAGTACAAATCTGGGAACACGCACGCGGTGCAGAGCTTTAAAGTCGTTAACAAACTTTAACCAGAACGATTGAGATTCAGCTGGGATTGGGTCATCCCAGTTGAGATCAATAAGCCACAAACTCTGCATGAAGGATTTTGCAGCAAACGTGACGGGAGTGATGAAACCGCACGGATCGTAGAGTCGAGCGATGTCTGACAGAACACCTCGTTTGGTCGACGTGCGCGACATCTCAGCCACACGGTATAAGAAGTTGTCATCGGATGGGTTCCACTCGATTCCGAGTATTTTGAAGATGTTGTCACCTGACTCTTCAAAACGGAATGGGGCCTCTCGATGATCTGATGGAAATCCTTGTAAGATCTCGGGTTTGTTGCTAGACCATTTTCTCAACTGGAAGCAACCTTGACCGAGTACCTCGACAAGTTGATGCTGTAGAGCTTTAGCGCTCTCTACTGTGCCAGAGCCGGTGACGACGTCGTCGACAAATGTGTCCTCCCGCAGGACGCGCGAGGCTTCGGGGTAGAGCGTGGAATTCAGATTCGCTAGCTCGTGGATGACCCTAATAGCCTGGAACGCGGAGCTGGAAACGCCGTAAGTGACGGTCGTGAGCTCATATTCTTGCAACGGGTCGTCCGGAGAATCGCGCCAAAAAATAGTTTGATAGCGCCAATCGTCCGGGTGCAGACGCACGTTGCGGTACATTTGTTTAATGTCGCATGTGAAAACGACAGGATGCAACCTAAATCTAAGAATGACGTCTTGGATATTTTGTTGAAGTTTCGGGCCTGACATCAAGTTTTGGTTCAGCGAAACCCCTGTGGAGCTAGCCAGCGATCCATCGAATACTGCGCACAATTTCGTGGTGCTGCTGCTATTTTTAAAGATGCCGTGATGCGGGATATAGCACCTCTCACCCCCACCCTCAGGTGATCTGAGCTGCATATGGCCAGACTCTTTATAGTCACGCATAAAATCGACGTAAAGTTCACGCAGGCGTGGTTCTCTTATAAGCCTCCGCTCCAAGTTGTGAAAGCGCCTTAGAGCAGCAGGGCGCGTTTCGCCTAGTTGCTTAAGCTCCACCTTAAAGGGCAGGCGAACAACGAACTTCCCATTGGCATCGCGACTGTGGGTTTCCATAAAATGTTTTTCGCAGGCGATGTCCTCGGGATCCAGGATGGGTGTGGCTGGAACCTCTTCGTCGTTCCAAAATCGTGTCAAGGCTGACTCCAACCGAGAGTTGTTCGATACTAAGTGGGTATGCTGATACCCTCTGAACATGACCGGTGACTTCCCCATGACAACCCACCCGAAAATCGTTGAGTGAGCTGTGGGTAACCCTGTGCCGAGCTGGCGCTTGTCACCTGTGAATATCTCATCGAACAGGTCGACGCCTAGCAACAGATCAATACGTCCAGGCATGTGAAAATTCTTGTCAGCCAAAGCCAGGTCCTTACAACTGTGAAAAACAGTGGGACTAATTTGGGTTGGTGGCTGGTAACCAGTGATGCGCTTCATTACTATGGCCTCAGTGAACAGGCCATGGTGACCTGAGTCCACAAGCGAGGTAATGTGACAATCTACACTTCCATAGGAAGGCTGTCGTTGGTCACCTATGCCAAACACATCACATGACTGGCGGCGCTGAAGTCGCAGCTGTTGAGCTAGGTGCTCAGTTATAAGAGATGTTTGGGCACCGGGATCAATTAATGAACGAACCACATGAATGTGACCGCTTGCATCCTGGACTCCTACAAGAGCAGTACCAAGCAGCCCCATAGACATCGGCTCTACATTAAGTAGAATTTGCTTGCCATCAGTGCTGCAACTTGGCAATGATGACAACATATGGGTATTCACTACCCTACCTTGGTTTGTACTACCGTTAGGTATATTTTGATTATAAGTTTGATCGGCAGCCTGTGGCGAGACAATGGACCCGTTGGTACTGCTTGTCGCCTCGGCTGGATGCAATTTGGTGTGATGCTTGCCCCCGCAGATCAGACAATGTGTTTTCGACATACACTTTGAGACATGATGAGGCCGCAAGCAATTATAACATAAATTCTTACTTTTGACATAAGACCTTTTGTCATTAATTGAATTGAATTTTGGACAATGATAAATAGCATGGTTTTCACCACAACAGATACAAGCCGCTTGTTGAGCCACATGTACGGTGGCAGGTACATCACTGTAACTTGGTTTTGAGAGTACATTTTGAGAAGCTTCCAACACACGCAAGCGATTCTCAAGAAAGTCCAACAAGTTCTCAAATTCTGGGATTTCATTTGCTTTAAGAGTAAGTTCAAACTTGGTACGCAGCTCCGCAGGCATTTTTCTTGACACAAGATGAAATAGCAAAAAACTCCAAGAAGTTGTGTCAAACCCAAGTGCTTTGAGAGCTTGTGTACTTTCTTTAAGTGTATTTACAAACTTACGCAAGTTTTTATGTATTATTGTATGACAACTAGCCGATAACAAGAGCTCTAAATGTTTAGAAGCAATCAACCGCTTATTTTCATAACGCTCCTGTAGCAGGGAATATGCAATCATGTAATTTTCATCACATATAGTAAGGTGTCGCACCAAACTCAATGGCTCATTTTCTAACACAGTTAACAAATAGTGAAACTTTTGTACAACACTCAACTCACTGTTGTTATGTATCAGGCTATTATATATAGATATGAAATTAGGCCATTCAGTATGTACACCCTTGAATTTAGCTAACTGAATTTTAGGTAGATGGAAACGAGTACTTTCCAAACCGTTTGAATTAGCAGACCGATTTTGCAAAGACGATACGGTAGGTTGAGTGAATAAGTCCTCATACATAGTTTTGATTGAATAAAACTTATCGTAGAACATGCTGTACTTTGATTCAACACTCTTCTTGTCTCCTTCCTCCTTAATTAAAGCCATAATTACGGAGAAGGCCTCGTCTATTTGGTCTCGCATACGTTCGGTGTCTGCATAACGCACTTTAAACGCCTTCAATTGTTCCGGTGTCGGGCTTAAATTCATAAAACCAGCAGCCATATCATACAATTGAGTAATAAAACCGTGAGCAACATTAAATTTCACGACTGAAACTTGAGATTCCATCGTAATTTCGTGTAAATAACTCAAATAATATAGGTTAGAATTAGATGTAAACAAATCAACATAGATAAGATACGCTTGCAAATGTCAAACTCAGAGACGTATTTTCCTATTCAAGTTTATTTAGATGCTAGAAAATTGGCCAATACGATTAGTTGTGTTCGATTTGTATTGCCAACATTGTAAACGGAATGAATGACAATGAACTGTCAGATGAAACTTGAGGAAAATGTTACTTGTCTGTGGGATCTGTGGTATTGAGAAATATGACTTGCAAAATGAAATTTTAAGGGTATGATGATTTATGATAGAAATAAATTTTGAAAAACTATTATGTTTAGATCAAAATTGAGTATTTTAAAACTGATTCGGTCTGAAGGACCAGCATGGGAAGCGGAGAAAAAAGAGAAGGAAATTGGGAGCAAACCTGGTTCAACGAATGTCCCCGCGTGCTAGGTTTTGTAGGACGCGCTGCCACACTTCTGCTCTCTTCTGCCCCGGGGCGTATATTTAGAATTTTGTATAGAGATGAAGATGATTTTCCGTGGTTTTCCTTGGTTTTCACGTCACTCGCGAATAAGTTAGCCGGAGGGAGATGTTCTCGACCTGGCGTTCGGAGCGGTAAGGTTGATGTCACTTGTTTTCCCGTCTACCCCCAAGGTGGTTTGCAAAATAGGAAAATATAAAAGGGTAGATTTAGGTGGATAGGGATGAGAACATCCATTAGGGATGTGAAAATGATTCGGAATGCGCCAATTACATACAAAATTGAAATTTTAATATTATAACTAAACTAAAACTAGACAAAACCTAAAATCGAATAGATTATGTAATGAATCATTTTACTTTTCTCATTTTGTATCAATTTAATAAATGCCTAAAATCGTTCTGCTTTGCCTCAAGGTTGACTGATATATAATGCTTTATGGCATTAAGTTCACCTTTTGTATTATTAGTTAGTGTCGCGCTCTCTAGCGGCCTTAACGCTGACTTACGTCGGCCGCTGCGTGTTACTCGTCATCGCCAATTTGGCCAATTGGGCGATCGCGGCTTACGGGTATGTTCATTTTTCAGTTGATCACTTGACACTGCCGCTGAAGTGACGTCACACAGACCTATTTTCAACTTTATGATGTTGATAATAAAACATGTCACATGATCGAATGTGGCAGAGGGTTACTATACTATACTATTGTGTATTGTGACATTTGTGATATTTAAACATTTCTCGTAGCTTTTCATTGTACAGTAATTCCATAGTATTTCTAATCAAAACAGATTGAAACCGCATTGATAATATTTGTTTTGACAAACACAACTGAGTGACAAATTAATAGTGACGTAAAACCATAGAGACAAGCAACAAACATAGAGAAGCTATACACCGTGTTTTTTTGAATTCCGTTAAATTTAACAGGCTGCTTGGTACGTTAATGAGGGTTTTTGATACTTTTTCTGCCGCTATGGGGAGGTGAGATGGCAGCACTGAGCCGACCCTTTAACGAACTGTCAAAATAAATACGCGCATTTAATTTTCAACATATTTATTAGGTTTATTTATTCTGAAAACCATTACTTTAGGCATATTGTTACCTAAAATAAATAAATAAAATAGTTCCAAGTCAATTCTCATGAAACTAACAAAGTTATAGTAATTATTTTTAATACCAGTGACTTTGAGCGCCTGTTTTAGAGTTCAATCTTCAGTTCGACGACCATGTATTAGTCGTAATCCATTACAAAATCAATTCTCTTCCAAATAAAATAGAATTTCAATATTTTAGGCCCAGGTGCCTATGAATAGTATGAATCTGACAGCTGTCGAGACCAGGTGCGTACGAAGCGCCGCCCTGGTGGTAGAAAAATTATCGAAAACCCTCATTGGAGCTACCCGGTATATTGCTTTTAGTCGAATCAGAAACAATTTTTTTTTCCGTTTTCATACATAATAAATGAAATGGTAAGTGTGAGAGAACCTTAAGAATAAGATCTCAGGTGACTGACGGCACATGTCAAAATAAGTTTCATTAGGATGTAATAAAGGTTGCAATACACTTGTTCAGTCATTAAACTTATTTTTTTAATAACTCAAAAACAGTAAGAGTTAAGACACTAGTTTCTTAGAGAAACTGATTATTTATGACCTAAATAAGCTTCCCTTTAATTTAAGGTTTAAGGATTTTTTTAATTATCTTTTTAGGTGAACATTTTTCTGAAACATTTTCTCATTTTCTCTAACTTTAATCAAGGTGAAAACTATTAGTGTAAGAATTTTAATCGTGCTGACATTTTCCAGTGACTTATGATGAAAATAGTTTTTTTGAAAAACATGTCATCATCTAAGCCGAATCCAGAAAAGCTCATATGACATTATAGCCTCAAAATGTGGTCAGGAATACACCTTTCAAGTCTGTCGGTATACTCACGAACACCCTGTATATCGGTCTTTGGAGTTGAACCTGCGGTGCCAATATATCAGTCGTTAGATTAATGTTAATGATGATGAATTTGTCAACAGAGTGGCACAGCATAGTCGCGACTTCGCGTCTCATCTTCTCCTGGTGCTGATGAGTAATCTCTTCTTATACACTCTCTTCTACATCGTGATCAAACTCCTCCATCGAGAATCCATACGGTGGTACAGGTGAGTCCGAATTTTTTTATTTGTTGTTACAGAGTTACTAATTATATTTGCATATTTGTCTAAGCAGAGTATGGTGACACTAAAACTCTATTGTATCTTCGAACTAATTATTCCCATATTCCGCAAATAAATTCATTTCATATCATTTAAAATTTTCACATCCTTTGTATGGTCGTATCTTAGGGTAAAACAACAATATTGGTCCTTTTTATCTTCCATTCAAAGAATTCTTAATTCTCAGTAGAAAAAGGACAAAATTATGAAATAAAAAAGAGAAATCGACAACAAAATAGCCGCACGTCTATGGTATAACAAATTTTTGCACAATTTATATTAACCCTTTCGGTGATAGTCGACAAACCATTTTTAACAAGAGAACATGCCCGTATATTGGGCTTTTGGTGACAGTATGTCGTCAAATTAATGTCTTGAAATCAATTATTGTTTGACGTATTTCAGCTGGGTGTTCATAGTGCTGACGTACACCACTTGGTTCAGTTCTAGCTACTTCTACTTGGATCAAAGCACCAACTGGGCGGTACGTACCACTTACAATAGGCTACTTGACTCATATCAAATTTAGTGCAAAAAATATTATTTTCTGTAGTATTTATTGAAATGATCAATATTTTTGATGTGTACATATTTTTTATTGAAAAAATTGTTTTATTTTTTTTTATTTCGTACACTGAAAACGGTGTCGGCCATGATGTGACGTCATAGGATCTTAAACTAACTTCATGTCGAATCTTATACGAGTGAAATTCGCCATGGACATGTAAGCATGTAGCTTTGCTGTGACATTGACATAACATAAGTAAATAATAAATAAAATATAATAATAACTAAAGTTTAAATTTTAAGTTATAATTTTGCGGTTTTCTAGGTCGTGAAAAAATATATTTATACTTTTTTCCGTTAGTCAAATATTGTTTAATAATATAAGACAAACTTTAAAAATGGGTCAAGTAGTCTATTCAGAATTGACTTTTACAATCAGAAATCGGACAAATGAGCGACATTGTTCTCAATAATATGGACTGTAAGTAATATGCACGAACAAAAGTTGGCCAGGGTCTTCACTAGATGTTATTTTATCGATAAGTTATTCTTTCTTATGACAGAATAGTATTTTACACAATCGTGTTATAATATAGAGCTTTTCAGTGTTTAGGCCACAAAGCTTGCCGAGTGGCCTAAGTAAGGTACGAGATTGAAAAGCTTGATTATAACATTATTGTGTACAATACCTTTCTACGGGTCAATAAAAATAAGTAAACAAATATAAACAATGAATTAAATACGCTAAAACGAAGTGCAGATCCTAACGTGGATGTCTTTTTTGCTTTATCTATATATTATATATATCATCGCCTACCCACATCACAAGCCTTAATTGAGCTTACCGTGGAACTAGGTCGATTTGTGTAAGATGCCCCAAGATATTTAAATCTGTGTAAATATTCACCTCAAAGCTTCCAAAAAAATTTAAATAAATTATTCTATAGAATAATCACTGCTATGATAAATACTTAAACTTACTTTGCTAAATAAATGAATAGCTGTGATTCACGGAAGGTCGTCTAGTGTAATTGGAAGCACGTTGGACCGGCAATCCAGAGGAAGCGGGTTCGAATCCCGTGACAACCAGAGTCTTTCGCAGTTGATTTTTTCTATGGTAAGCACATCTGTTACGACATTGTGGGATTATAGAATAATCATTTAATCAATTTTGGAATCCTGTCCATATTATTGCGAACGTGTATTATCAAACCGGAATCAGAAAGGGATTCGAAAGTACTGTTGACACAACAAATGACACAACAACCAAGAAGAGTTGTTTATAGATGTAGTGAGTGATTGATTAATCTATTGCCTGTAAGTCTCTACACTTAAACTATGAAAATAACTATGAATATAGGGTGTTCCACGAGCCACTGAAAACCTTGAACGGGGTGATTTGGTAGGTTAAACTGAATAACTTTTACTATGGAGCTAACCCAGAAATCTCAAAAAAAATTGCCTTTTTCATATAAAATGTCGTGATCAATCGGTCAAAATGTATGAAAAAGACAATTTTTTTTTAGATTTCGTGATTGGCTCCATATTAAAAGTTGTTCAGTATAGCCTACTAAATCACCCCGTTCAAGGTTTTCAGTGGCTCGTGGAACACCCTGTATATCTTAGATCGACTTATACACTGTTGTGTCAACAGTACTTTCCAATCCCGTTCTAATCGCGGTTTGATAATAATACATGTTGACGTGTAGTAGTAGTAGTAAATCACTTTATTGTACACCAAACAAGTTATAACACAATCATACAGATATATAGGTACAAAGGCGAACTTATCCCTATAAGGGATCTCTTCCAGCTAACCTTTGAGAAACTGAGTGGATACTTATAAAAATTTAGATCGTCAAACTGACAAGATGCACAAATATGAATTAACTTACACTATCACTTAATATATGTATATGTACTTTTAAATGTGTGTGATAAGATAAATGTGCTTGTTAACCTTTTCAACGCCTTCCCTCTCGCATCAAATTGTGGCACACGCCAGTATCTCTACTAATGAACAACGAAAATGAACCTTATCTGTCAGCAAGCCAGATACTTTGACAGCATACTCGATGACCACTTTAGTGGCTGCTGGCGTGGTAGGCAGGACAACACACGGCCACTTTAGTGGTTCTTGGCGTTGAAAAGGTTAAAATGTTGCAATCACCTACTGTTTCACTATTTTAATTTGTTTCCGCTAGCCAAAGGTTGTCAAGAGATTGCTTTATAGCGATAAGACCGCCTGTTGTGTACCTCTATGTATAATCGTCTGTTTTAACCATGTTTTCTTTTTTGTTAAGGTGTGCAATAAAGAGTATTCTAAGGGGTGTACCGATAAAAAACTGGCAAATTCAAATGAAAAAATCGGGTCAATATAGTTAAAAAGCTGTTATTTCTGGCTTTTGTAATTAACTAGGAGGTCTTAAATTAGCTAACTTTGGTCCTTTTTTGTTACTACTGCAATTTCAGTATTCACAATACAAGTTCTCCAGAACCCCTTCGAAAAATATTTTTCCAAGCTCTTTTTTTTATTCTCCACTGCACGATTTCGTGTTCTGCAGAAGTGACCTATATTTCTGGTTAATCTCCATGTTTTTTTAATATACCCCTGCCTTGGGCGCAGTAATACTCTGTGAAGGGAATTATATCACATATTATGTGAAATTTTTATGGGTCTTTAATCAATTATTTAATCCTATACAAATCTTAGTCTCTTTGGTATAGTTTTATGAAGCGAAATCAGTCCCAAAAAGTATCAAGGATAGTATGCATAAGTCAAAGATATCTTAAGGAACACGGGAAGAATAGCCAGATATATTGACAACAGTCCCCTAATTTAGAAAACTGCATACAAAAAAAGAAAAAAATGTTTGGAAAAGATAGTTTGGAAGAGGTTTCGAAGAACCTGTACTGTGAGTACCTGAAATGCAGTAGTGACACAAAAGTACTACAGTCAGCTAAGTTAAGACTTCCTGGTTAATTTCCAAAGCATAAAATTATAGCTACCTAACTATATTGACCCGATTTTTTCATTTGAATTTGCCAGTTTTTCATCGGTACACCCCTTATCTATCTATCCGTGTTGTATCTATTGTTACTGCCAAGGTTGGTCTAACTTACTACATTTACAGCTAACCCCGGCTCAATCTCGACAAAGCAACCGCCCCTGCTCTCTACTCCAACTATACGACGCACACGACATCTGGCACTTCATGTCGTCAATCGCCATGTTTTTCTCCTTCAACATGTATCTCACCATAGATGATAACCTCATGGATACGCCGAGAAGCGAGATTATGGTGTTTTAAATGGATTTAGGACGATACTTACCTGCGTTTCTATAGTTGCCGATTTCTAAGAATGAACATTTGACAAATTATAATACAGCGTGTGTATTTGATACGGGCGAATATTTTAATGGCGTTTACTATCGGACCTAGAGAACCTGTTTACATTTTCTTTAGGAAATTAAGGTATTTTTTTTCATACAATACAGGGTGCTTGCGAGAAAACCGCAAGATTCTAACTATGTATTCTAGACATCAAAATATACAAATATATATAAGACCTATTGTCAAATTCCATAAAAAATTTTTTTTCTTTTTTTACACTTTTTGAATGCTTTTTAACATTTCCAATCCTTTTTATCATAACAACAATTTGTTAAAATTAATTTTTAAAATGTTTTTTTTTTTAGGGACAGGTTTTTTCGTCAAGTCTATTCTTATTTTTTGATTGTCAGGCAAAAGGTGTGGTAATATTAGAACACATTGTGGTAGCATTGTAATCAAAAAGAAGTTTTATGACTAGTTACGTCGAAAAACTTTTTCCGAAAAAAGGTTAATTATCTCTGGAACCAAGCCGATTCCAGTAAATTTTATATAACATTAAATACTCTAAATATGCTCAGGAATTCAGCATTAAAATCTTGCGGGTTCCTCGCGAGCATCCTGTATAATTGAGCACGCAATGTATTGCATCCACTGACATAAGTATCTAAACGTCATACGAGTGTCATGTCAGTTGGACGGCATACATTGCTGCTGGGTTGCACTTTAGAAAAATCATTACACCTAATTAACAATAAAATTTAACGAAATGATCATCTTATACGATTCGTAGGATCAGATATTGTAGCTGGATTCATTATTCGCCCGTATAAAATACACACGCTGTATAAGCGTTAAGACTATCGGAAAAATGGTAAGTCTTACCCTCATATTAATAAGTATTAATCTATAACTGTCAAAAGTTCATTCTTAGATCTCGAAGACTATATAAACTACACGCAGAGAGATGTAGGTAGGTCAAAATTATTTTCGTTGTCTTGTTTCATACCACTCTGTCACATTTTTAGTTGCTGTTTCGACTCAGTTTATTAAAAAAATCCGGTGCACTTGTATTTCTTTTTCACGCTAGATTTTAATCCATACATCAGATATTGAAAACAAAACATCATCTCATACAAAAATCACCACTGTGTCACGTGTTTTAGGGACACAAAATAAGACAACGAAAATAATTTTTACCGCTCATTAGGATTGAACGAATTTAATAAAAAATCCGTATTATAAATACCTAAAATTACTTTATGCCTTTATCATATTCGTAAATAATAATACACACGAAGTATTTTTCCCGTATACTCAACTGTAAACGAGATTTTGTCGAACGTCGTAGTGACAATAGACGTTGAATAATAACGTTCACACGGATCCCGCATACTGTATTCGAGAATGAGTGAATGGTTCCGTCTATTGTCACTACGACGTTCGAGAAAATCTCGAATACGGTATACGGTAAAAATACTCCGTGAGAATCTAACCTAGTTGTATTCCGTTATTTTAAGCCATGCTAACTATTTTAGTGAGAAGACACCTGACTTAGTAAAATGATTATAGCGAGTAAATTGTTTTTAGTCATGGTTTTGTATTTGAAAACCCTACAATACATAGTCATGAGTCATTCGAGATTTTAAACTCAAATTGCAAATACATTTTGAGAAATTTGAAATCTTCTGAATAGTAAAATACGCAGGTATCGCTTTATGGATGTAACAACTATTGAAAAAAAGATAGTAAGGTAAGGTGGGGTAAGACGGAACGGTTTTTTAATGGGGTAAGACAAAAAGTCTTCCTTCTGGCACAGCGTATATACACCGTGTTTTTATTGATTTCCGTTAAATTAAAGGAAAGCTTATTTAGTTCAAAAATAATCAATTTGTCTGAGAAACTAGTACCTTAACTCTTACTGTTATTGAGTTATTAAAAAATAAGTTTAATGACTGAACAAGTGTATTGCAACCTTTATTACATCCTAATGAACCTTATTTTGACACCTGAGATCTTATTCTTAAGGTTATCTCACACTTGCTATTTCAATTATTATGTATGAAAAAAAAAAAAATTTTTACGTATTAAACAAAAGCCGATATACTAAGCAACTTCTATTAATGTCCCAAATAACCTGTTCTATTTAACGGAAATCAATAAAAACACGGTGTATAGGTAGCTTTTTGTCTTACCCCATAAAAAACCGTTCCATCTTTCCCCACTTTACCTTAATGTAATGTGTATGAATTCCATTGAATCCAACCCGCCTTGTTATTTCAATGTCATTGTCATTACATAGATAAATGAAGTAAATGATTACGTGGCTTATGATGGTCCCCCTTTTACAATGTGTCCCTTTCGCATTTACTTGTTAGAACATGACAGCAACACCGATAAACATGGGACCATCATAAAAATAAATTGCGTAATATCCGATGGCGAAAGATGCATTTGTGATAATGATAATCTATAAATGAAATTATTTATATGAAGGTTTGTCATGTTATGGTTGTCCATTAATCACGTCATACGATTTTGGACCGCTCCCTCCCCCATGGTGATATTTTCAGGACCGCCCCCTAGCCAATATGACGTGTAATTTATTGCCAACGTTTTTTTAATACCTCTTGTTCCGGGTTTGACATCTGGTTATATTTAAAAAGTGTTCTTAACGAAAAGTATAGATATTTTTTCTAGCGATAATGCTGTTCTGCGGAGAGTAACAAAATATTACACGTGATTTGTCTGATGAACTGTGGTGATAATTGGTGATTTTTTGTTGACCCCCCCCTCTCCCTATACAGTATGACGTGATTAATGGACAAGCCCTTAGGTGCTTGATTTAAAATGTTTTTGCAATAATTATGATCACGACGAGGGATTAGAAAATATGTATCAGTGAAGTTTTTAAAAAAAAAAAACAATTAACGATAATACGATAACAGATGAGAGTGTTTAATTTTCCTATTTTGTTTACCATTCTTTTATATGATAATTCTGCTGCCCATACAAGAAAGATGTCAGTGAATTTTGATTGAACATTGCAAGTATATATAATATAACAGAATTTCTTTATTTTGAGGAGTATTTTTAATAGGCCTCTGGGTGGCTAGAAGTTATCATTATTTTTGACTATTATCGCTTAATTATAAATAAACAATCAATAATTCAATTTCGTGTTATTAAAAAGTTGGTAACTAAATAGGAAAATGGTAACTCATGCATAGCGCTAATGTAGAAACTTTTTGAGATATAAATACTTATCTGATTGTTAATTATACAGAGTGAAACATGAGTCGTGAACAGTAATACGTTTTTCTAACTCTATAAACAGCTAACAATTAAATTCCACACAAGTTACATAAAAATTAACGAGTTGTTTGTAATAGTTTTATTGCTTATATGTATTTTTTTCGGTTTATTTTTTTTTGTATTTTTTGGCTTTAGAATATCCAAACGGATTTTTAAGACACATTAATGGAATGATTTAAATCTCCTCAAATCGCAGTAATTATAATTAATAACAGCAATTTCGTCATTTCGTGTAAACTTGATTGATAATAAACAGTTAACGTTTGAAATAGCTTAAATAGCTGTTATCATTTCTGAAAAACACTTTAATAATTAGAAAAAGCCACAAAAAATACAAAAAACATGACTATTTCTAAGTAACTTGTAGGGCATTCAATTGTTAGTTGTTTATAAAGTTAGAAAAACGTATAACTGTTCACGATTCATGTTTCGCCCTGTATTATTAACTAGCAGTTCGCCACGATATCGCACTCGTACATTGATAGCTACAATACAATACTAAAACCTTCTTTTATCCGTTGCATAGTTTTAAAAAAATAAGCATAATAGGGACAGACTTTGTTTTGAATTTTAACTTTCAGACATAATAACTATAAAAATATTATTAAACTGTTAATTAAACTCACATGTATTTAGTCACTACGCGCAACATGTTTCGGAGAGCCTAGGGGTGACACATCGTTATCAGCATGCGTACTCATTTTGTCTATAGAAAATGTCATTTTAGTATGAGACCGCGTCCAGCTTTTCGCACGCGTACGCATGCTTACAGTTACACGTTTCATACTAAACGGACAATTTCATTAGACAAAATGCGTACACATGCTGATAAATGTTTCTTCACCCTTAGTCTCCATTATCAAGCACTACGTACGTGCCCGCGAGTCGCGATCGTGGTCTCATTGCTTGATAATGGAGACCTAGGCTCTCGAAAACATTTCGCGCGTATTAACTAAATACACGTGCGTTTAACCGTTTAATTATATTTATAGACTTTGTTTTATACTATGGAGTTATTCCGTAGTTTGTTCTCACTTTCCTTTGCGCTCTAAATGAAAGAGATGCAACGCTCTTCAGCTTCACAGAGAAATACGTAAAGGTGTACTATTTTCTTTGTTAAAGTCAAAGCATGCTATGACAATTGGCTATGTAAAGTCTTCTGAAGGTATGAATATTATATTTATTTCAGATAGCCGTCGTCTTAAGGTTCAAGAAAATGTGGTTCTTTTACTTTTATTTCCTGTAAATTGTTAATAATCTTTTTTTAAGTGAGTGAGGTGACATTCGTGCAGTCACACGTGTCATTCATTCATTATTTTTTTCTATTTCATTGTACTTGTTGCGGACGAAAGCATTAGGCTCTATTCATCCATAAAACTGCACAAATGTCATCTCACTCATAAAAAAAAAGATTGTTAACAAATTATAGGACATAAAAATAAAAGAACCGCATTTTCTTGAACCTTAAGACGAGGGCTATCAGGGAAAAATACCTTCAGAAAACTTTACATAGACAATTATAAACGTTTTTATATTATTTTATGATCTCAAATGATTAATTATTTAAGTACCATGACACTTTCTAAGGGTGTTTTACTAGCTATTGAAAACCTTACATCATTACGTGTAGTTCGTTTTGAACAATTTTTACTATAGAATCAAGAAATCGCTAAAACTTCCATACGAATTGTGATGATAAAAAATGGTCATTGTGTGGTCATTGTTGTCCAAAAGTGGATGTATTTCAGCTGAAATGATGACACAACCATAGGGGATCATCCATTAATTACATCTCAATTCATATGTCAAAATGTGACATATCGTGACACATTCGTCACATACATGAATACGTGAACATGAAAGAGTGGATCCAAAATCCTTGGATGGAGGAAGAATACGTTTTTCGTATTTTGTTTATTATTGTTGCTTTTCTCTCGTTCATTTTAAGCAATCCTAATTAAAAGTTAGTTTCAAGGTGATGTAATTTTTACCTTCCTAAACTAAAAATCTAAATATGACATCACACTAAAGGGGATGGGTGTAGTTAATTGTGACAAGGGGGGAGCCAGGGGTAAAAAAACCATGAAATTGGTGACGTATTTAATGGATGATCCCAGTGTATGAAACAGTATCTCATGTTTCGCGATTTAGAGGTTGATCCCGTAGGGAAATTTGCTCAATATGACTATTATAGGGCATATGTCAGTGGCTAATGAAGCACCCTGTATTTTCATCACCACTTCTTATGTTAAAAAGTAACATCAAAAATATCTTCAGAACACAAAAGGGGTCGCTTGCAAAAAAAAAAACATGTCGCCAATATATATTTTTAATAATTTACCAAACAATTTGCGGGCATTATCGGGGAATATCTTTAAACATAAATTGACGAATTGGCTGATGGATAATTGTTTTTACAGTGTAGGGGAATATTTAAATTATAAAAATGTACTGACATGTTATTTACTGATTTTTATTATTATTTTATTGCTTTTATGACATCTATCAATACTTTTTCTAGAACAATTAATTAACTATTTGTACACATGCATGCATGTTGAACGCAAGGACGTTTTATTTTATAAGATCTTTTATAACTGTGTTCTGACAAATAAAAAATTCTGATTTCTGATTTCTGATTTCCAATGGCGACATCATGTAAAACTTTTTTGTGTTAAAATATCAGTTTTTAAATATGTAAGATGTTTTTCATCACACTTGCTGTCTAAGCGCGCCATTGCTTGCGGGCGTAGCGGGAGTAATAGAAAAGTGAAATTCCCTAGGGAGTAATAGAAATGTCAGTACGTCATTTAATTATATTATGTCTTAAAACTTATTTTTTGTCGGCAAGTGTGATGAAAAACCTTGCATGCATCACGGTAGGTAAGCAGAATACTAACTCGAGTCATAAAAGCTAACACTCTCGTTAGTAATTCCGTACTTACCTCCCTTGATGCACAATGTACTATTAATTCATTCCGTGTTTTATTTTTAGAAATATAACAATATCAATAATCACCCTATTATATTCTTCTCTATTAAAGCATACCTTGTTATTATGGATTAAATTTTAAGTTTAAATAATAATTATTTTTTAGAATAATGCTTGTATTAAAATACTCCTACACTGCCTTATCTGCATAAATTATAAAGATTTCGTAGAAACCCTTTGAATATCTACCAAAAGCTTTTAGTGTGGCTTCTATCAAAGATATCGTAGCATCCCGAGCGCTCATAAATATCTGAACACGCCTGTATTGTTATGGCAATAAAGTCGTTTTCAGATATTTTTGAACGCTCCGGACGCTACGATATATGTAATAATTACTGTATTAGGAGCATTAAAACACTTAGAGCTAGTTCGCACGAGCGTTTTTTTAGCGGCCGTTAAAAAAAACGTTCAAATGAAACAAATGCAAAACCGTATATTCATTCACACGATGGCGGTTTTAAACCGCGGCGTTTTTTTATCGAGCACTGTTTGATTTTCGACGTTCGTGCGAACTATCTCTTAGTGTTATGTCCGTGGCACAATTTAGGCTTTCCGTGACTGTTCAAAGGGTTTGTTTATTTTGTTTCTTATACAGTACTGGCCAATAATATATCATATTCAAATTTTTTTTCAGTACAACATTTGTTTATATTTGTAAGTGGTTTCCACACTTTCCACCTTACGAATATAGCTAGTACAGGCATAGGACTTTGTGCTAGCGATGAAAAAACTTGACATCATGTAGTCGTTTTTCATGAAGTTTTTTGTGTAAAGCATGGATTTAAAAGTTTTTTTTGTTATTCATAATACTTCATTGCAATATTCATCATTAATTTCTGCATAAGTACCAAAATAATAATGCTATCTAGATGCGAACATGTGCCGCTTACTCTATACAAAAAGTCACAAATATGATATAAAAAGTGTCCCAAAAATAACGCAAGATTTGAAGTTGATGAATAATAATTTTTTATTGTTTGATTTTTTTATTTCTTGATTTAATCATAAAGTAAAAAGAATAGGGTTTGGTATGGTAAAGCATGCCGAGCAATTACTTCCAAAGCTTTGCTGCGACATAGCACTCTTTTGTTGAATTTTTCTATGAAATTTGAATAAATATGGGTGAATTTCGTTGCTGCAGTGTGGAATCCCCTCCTTCAAACCATGGGCGATCGAGAGCTTGCTGACATAGAACTTTGACTATAAATAACCCTGAAATAACCCCATAAAAATAAATAATTAAGTATGTTCAATCGTTGAATAAGTATGTTCAATCGTTGAATAATCGTTCAATATTTGGGATTCACTGAAATGAAGGGAAAACGCCTAGAAAATGGGGTCAAACCTGTTTTTCGTCAAGGACACCAGGGCTGCTGGGCGATTTGCAATTATAATACTTAATCCTATTCCGTGTACTTGTGTCAGGGAAAAAAAATAGGTCAAAAATAATGAATTTTCATTATAAGTAATTTTTGGGACAACTTTTATTATTGGCCGGTACTGTAAGTGTTGTAGCCAAACTCTGAACCAAGCAAATCGAGGACGTGCTAATTTTGGGGTTTGACAGTAACATCATTATGTTATAGATTACTAAATTGATTTATATTACCACTAATTAAGGAATGAGTGAATGTATAGCTAGTCTTTGAAATAAATATAATTTTATAAATTACTGTTTTATTTTGGACTGCTACTGTGTTTTATTTGTCACCACCCCAACTCCTCCTGCGGGTGTCGTAAGAGTCGACTAAGGGATTTAAATGTCACTGACCATTGTACATTTTGTACAAGATTGATGGGTATACTCTTGGCTCGACTCAGTCGTTTTTTGTCAAGTTCTTAAATTCGACCCTTTCTGCTTTCGTCACCCGTTCTTGATTTGCCAATTTCGTGTGAAGCCTATTTCATATTTGGTAAACTTTGTGCTTTTGCCATTTTCTTATTTTGGCTCATTCGTTATTCGTCACCATCTTCTTTGGGCATGTTCAATGTTAGTCTATTCTTTTTTGGTCTAATTTGCTATTCGACCTATCGTTTTTGATTTTATTCTATACATTTTTGTCTAGAAAAACATAACAAATAATGAATTATACTAAAAAAGAGATTGGCTGTCACCGAAAATGCTCAAAGAAGATGGTGACGAATAACGAATAAGCCAAAATAAGAAAATGGCAAAAGCACGAAGTTTACCAAATATGAAATAGGCTTCACACGAAAATGGCAAATCAAGAACGGGTGACGAAAGCAGAAAGGGTCGAATTTAAGAACTTGACAAAAAACGACTGAGTCGAGCCAAGAGTATACCGATTGATGATGGGCAGCAGCGTCATCATAGTGGACACATTACTGCGATCGCCAATCCGCTTGCCCAGCGTGGCGATTATGGGCATTTACCTCCTAATGCGTCTATACGCATAGTTAATAGGAGAGGCCTACGACCAGCAGTGGACTAAAATAGGCTGATGAGTGATGATGATTTTGGACTGCTACCGATTGAATTATTTAACCCATATGGTATCACATATTTTATTTCTAAAATGACTTAATAAGATAATCGATGTCAATTTGAAGTCAGTATGACAGTCTCGATTGATTACATACTCTGACATGTGACATTTCATTGGTATTGTTTTTGATACTTTGGGCAGTTGCCAAGACTAAGTATCACTGAAAAAAACCTCATAATTTACACTAATAAATCATATGCCTGGTTTAATTTATTTCCCATATAAAATGTACACCCTGTATATCGCAGCGTAGGTAGGCCCCCCACAAGGTGGACTGATGACCTGGTGAAAGTCGCAGGAGTCCGATGGATGCGGGTGGCGCAGGACCGGTCATTGTGGCAATCTTTGGGGGAGGCCTATGTTCAGCAGTGGACGTTTTTCGGCTGATATGACGATGATGATATCGGATAACGGCGGTTAAAAGGTTAATAATGAAAATACCATATTTCATCAAATTAATTGAGTAGTTTTTAAAAACAGAATTGGATGGGTTTTATCAATTTATTAGTTACGTTACTCTGTACATATTTTTTAACAACGTAATACTAATTTATACAATAACTAATATTAAATGAACAAAAATAAAATGAAAACCTTATTATACCACAAAACACATATCACATCATAGTTAACTTTATTTATTATTATTTATATATTTTTTTATTATTTGTTCACACTGGAAAAACCTTCAAAAAACAAAAAAACAACAAAATTTTTTTTTTTTTTTTTAAATTTAAAACTTTACATAGCTTGTCACTTAAACTTAGGTACTTATCTACATATTTACTTATTAACTTATATCTAAAGAAAAAATAATGAAATAAAAAGAAACAAAAACTATTTTTCTGCCCTCCGGCCGGCAAACACCACTTTGCCGGCCGCTGCGCTAAACTAAGTTGCCGCCTGCCGGGTCCGTTGAGCAGAAAAATACACACCTCGGCCGTTAATAGGGAAAGCCTCGGATCACATGTTTGTCGGTACAATTACACGTCATCCGAGACATTTCCCACTTAAACGGCCTTGGCAAGTAATATAAATGTTCACATCTTAATTGTTCACACTGGAAAAACCTTCAAAAAATCCTCCTTATTTATTCTATACGTCTCGTAACTTAAGCCGATATATGTCGTTTGTTCCTTTCAGTCTTATAGACATTTTGATAAGACAGAAGAGGACACACAATACTTAATGTCTTGCTAAGTTAGGAGAGGTATGAATAAGGGGGTATATACATAAATAGATACACATATTTAAAAGTACATATTAAGATCAATATCAAACTTATATTTACATGTTACAATTATTAAACGACACATAGACACTAGCTTTTATAATTTGAATCTCAACTTCACGCGAAATAAGTATTACTGGATGTATTATATCACAGAAATAGAAAAACAAATCAGCATAATGAAACTCTCAAATGTTTTCTTAATCTTTTTTGATTCACACGGGATAAATCTTCAGAAAAAAAATTGTGTCAAGAAAAAAACTATGTTGACAGTAGTACATAGAATAGGTCGAATTTTGTACATCGTAGTCACCAATTCCCGATACAACCCCCCAATATTATTTATTTATAAGGAGATAAAACAGTACACAACAGTATATCGAAAGTAAATAAAGTAAACAGTCACAAGAATACATCCTATTGGAGCGTGTGTCGCACAGACGTTTCCTTAAGCTTATCTCACCGTGAACACAAATTCGTAAGCATGCTATAGTAGATTGTGTCACAAGGGATCAAAATGGTATATTTCCGGCGTGGGCGTATATTGAATCCTGAATGGAGCGACGGATTCCACAATTGAATCCCGACCGTAGGGAGGGATTCTAAAGTGCAATCCTGAGCGTAATGAAGGATTCAAGCGTTAACGCCCAAGACGAAATAATTTTGATACCGTGTGACATACTGCTTTTCACACCACCTATGAGAAAATTAAAAGATATATCACATATTTAATATTTATGCAAATAATCGATTCTGAAGACATTTTTATCAATTATGAACGTACTGTTTGTTATCATATTTCATTGTCATTTTTTAGGCTGGCAATAGAAAGTCCTTGAACAGAAAAGTGCCACTTTGATCCCTCCTAGCAGGGAAGAAAAGGCCCGTATTCCAATAGGTGGTGTGATAAAAATGTTTGATAATTCCAGGTAGGTTTCCAATTGTCGACATTTGCAATCATCAATGATTTTAAAATAAGAACGTAACTACGTTTATATGGAGATTTGTCCTGCATACTCTTATTATTTAGTACATTGTGCATTTAAGGAGGTAAGTACGGTACTACTAACGAGAGTGTTAAATTTTCTAATCTTTTAATGACTCGAGTTAGTATGCCTCTTACCGACCGTGATTTCATCACATTTGCGGACAAAAACATAAGTTATAAGACAAAATATATATTTTTTAAAATTATTCCCGTATTACTCCCGCGATGTATGCAAGCAATGGCGGGCTTAGAAAGCAAATGTGATGAAAATTATTATTGACGGTATGTGCTAAAAAATTGGTATCAGTCTGCGACCATATATATCATGGACGTCTAACGCCAACTCAAAAATAACCCAAAAACATTTGTTCAATTGTGCCAAGATTGGCAGGACATAGCGCTTTTCTTAACACCGCGCATATTTCGACGCAACATTTTTGACAAATGTTTATAGAATATAGCCAATCAAAACTTTTATGGACCAATCACAACTATTTTTAAATGGCGGTTTAAATTTTTATAGGTTGATATTGAAATTAATTGCCGTGATGCTTTGAAGAGGGGGTGACACTTGTCAACTAAAACTCAGAACCGTTTTTGAAAGGCGATTGAGTATGGCGTGCGGCTTCCATGTTTTATTTGTTCGTAGGTATCAGTATATACCTAGGCTATTGCCTGCCTAGGTGATTTTTTTTTGTGCATTAGTGGTGCAGAGCAGAGGATGAGAATTGCAGTTTCCTGCATACTCTTACTCATAAATCAATCTTCAATGATTAAGTGTCCATATTTAGGAGAGCTTCCCTCAGCCAGGCAGCTTCTGTCTCCATCTCCTCGAGACTCCGTGGCGGCTTAGCGGGGTGGGATGATGAAAACCTGACAACAACACAGTAAGAACCTGACAACAACACAGTAAGAACCTGACAACAACACAGTAAGAACCTGACAACGACACTTCAGTAAGAACCTCGTAACGCTTAACCTTCATACCAGCATACGAGGCGGGGTATACGGGGTAGGTATCGTCGGTTGACAACCAAAACTCACTAAGTAACAAATGGGTCAAAATTCTTTTCGTTGTCTTATTTTGTGTCCCTAAAAACGTGACACAGTTGTGATTTTTGTATGAAATGATGTTTTATTTCTAATTTTTGATGTATGGATTAAAATCTAGCGTGAAAAAGAAATACAAGAGCACCGGATTTTTTTTATATACTGAGTCGAAACAGCAACTAAAAGCGTGACAGAGTGGTATGAAACAAGACAACGAAAATAATTTTGACTCAAATACCTTCTTGAAATAGAGATCGTATCTCAGTTCTAATTCAATAATGACATAAGAGGTTGTGAGAATCTATCTCTCCATAGGCCAGTAATGCCAGTATGTCGCCATATTGACGTACCAACAATGGGCTAAGTACAAAAAATAGTATGGTGGGTAGGGCGGTCCACGACAGTATGAAGAATTTTTTTCTAAAAATCTTACGTCAACATCGCCTCACTTGTTCTATTATATAAAAGTAATCTATATACCGAATTTGAGGTAATTTGCTGATTATTTACTGGTCGCTCAAAACGGTTAAACTTTCGCTGATCTCATACAAACCAAAAATGTACACTGAACAAAAATTCTAAAATTGAAGCAGCATATGCTAAAATGAGTAGGTTTTATTGAAAATCTATAGTTCAAGCCATGTTAACTCACACCAGTTTAAAAAAATAGGGGAGATTTTCATTTCATACATTTATGTACTGCCAAATTGTCGAATTTTGAGCGACCTCTAAATGATGCTTGATTACTCTGAAAATTTTACTTTTAGGGGACATGTACAATAATAAGCCCTGTGGAGCGGGAACTATAAAAAAAAATTCTGGACCACCCTGGTGGGCTTTAACAAGGATAAAGCTGTACTTACTGGTCATGTTTCGCGAGTTCAAGGTATATGAGGTCGTTTTGTATGAAATCCCCTTTCTTCCGTGGCATTATATGGCAGTGTAGGTGCTGAAAAATAAAAACGTGATTTATCGTATATCTTGCCATACTTGGCCGTGTGGTGACGGCAGTAAGAATACATTTGTCAACACCCCAACTCTTCCTGCGGGTGTCGTAAGAGTCGACTAAGGGATTGAAGTGTCACTGACCACTATTTGATAAAAGATTGATGATGGGCAGCAGCGTCATCATAGTGGACACATTACTGAAATCGCCAATCCGTTTGCCCAGCGTGACAATTATGGACATTTACCTCCTAATGCATAATATGCGTATTTAATAGGAGAGGCCTACGTCCAGCAATTGACTGAGATAGGATGATGTGAGGCGTGAGGTTTACTATTACTTATGGAATTGGCGTTTTGTATGGAGAATTTAGTGAAGTCTATTTTCCATACAATTTATTTTGTGTATAGTTTTTTGATGTCGAAATCAAAATAAACCAAATTTTGCCAGTAATATTAGACACTTCTAAGGCGCGTTTTCTATCTCTATTTCGTAAAACATTGTAATATCACTAATGTATACGAATATGAACCACCAGCATATGGCAAGAGTTGTTTTCAAAACTTATTTTAGAGTACTATTGCAGGAAAAAACAAATACCTATTAGTGTGAAATAGTTATTTGTTATACAAGGGTGCAAAGTTGTATTTTACCCGCGTGTATGAAATTGAAACACAGACAAGCGAAAGGATTCTGTAGTTGAACCACGAGCGAAGCGAGTGGTTCTAAAATAAAATCCTGAGTGTAGCCAGTACTTTAACATGCGAGAAGTAAAATACAACTTTGCGCCCTTGTATACCTACCTGTTACCTTTATTTATGCCTAAAGAGTAACTTAGAAGTTACTCTTTAGGTAAGATTAGGCACCAAGTTTATGAATGGCCAAAAACGCCAATTTCATAGGTAAAGGCCCAATATTAATTTTTTATGCAATCAATTACCTTGACAGTTTGTCCTGCATCTGGTCCGTCTTGTATGGTCACCGTACACGACTGAGTATCATGCACTTTTTCCATCAACTAAAAAAAATAGTACATTACGACCCAAGTGCGGAAAACATGAAATTCGAAACTCGTGTCGATTTAAAACACTCCCTAGTGTTTTAACTCGACCACGTGTCTCGTACTACGTTTTTTAGTGCAGATGGCCGTCCGAAGTATTGAACCTAACGTAAAATGGCACACTTCTCGCACTAGAGCCTAAAAAGGCACCATCTGTACTAAAATAGTACATTACGACACAAGTGCGAAAAACATGAAATTCGAAACGAGGGGCGATGTTTTAAAACACGACCGGAGTGTTTTAAATCGACACGAGTTACGAATTTCGTTTTTGCACGTGTTTCGTACGACGTTTTTTTGTGCAGATGGCCCTCCGAAGTTTTGAACCTGACGTAAAATGACACACTTCTCGCACTAGAGCCTAAAAAGCCACCATCTGTACTAAAAAATATATATTAGCCAAGATGCCATTTTGCAATCGTATATGACAAGAGTAATAAATGTAAGAGAACGACAGATTCGTACGAAAAATCATGTGACCATTCCTATACATTATTGTGCAATCATCGACTTAAATACGTGAGTAACCCGGTTCGATTATATTTTAATATGTTTGAGTCTCACGTTAGTTATAATTCTAAAATGTTTAATTTGTAAGCGAATTAACGTCGATTGTTCGAAGGAAGTTTTTCCATCAACAGTTGCAGATACGAGCTTTAGTAAGTATAAATAAATAAATATCTTGGGACATCTTACACAAATCAGCTTAGTCCCACGGTAAGCTCAATTAAGGCTTGTGATGTGGGTACCAGGCGACGATATATATAATAGATAGATACATATAGATACTTAAATACATAGACAACCATGACCAAGAAACAAATATTTGTGATAAATAAATACACAAATAATGCCCTCGCCGGGACTCGAACCCGGAACCTCCAGCTTCGTAGGCAGGGTCACTAGGAGGCTGACAAAATGTAACTGCAGTATTCACACCAACACAAATCGTTTCGTTAAAAAAATTCTAAAGTATACAAATTAAGCGTTACCTTTTGTACAAGTCGCACGGTGTCGTAAAAGTCTCTCGCCTCTTCTTGTGTGAGATCGACGTTTCGTTCCGCACAACGTATAGGCGCCACTAATACGTGGCCCGGAGTTACGCATCTGCGGCAAACATGGATTGTTCACATGCATACACAAGGTGGATATGAATAACTTGAAGGGTGTATTCTTGCTATGCTATTCTCTTATTCACACATTCGACGCTGCGTTCGTCAACGAGCTCGACGTCGAGACAGCCTTGTCTAAAATCCTAGCTGTTTTATTTGACATTAGGAATCGAGGCAGTGAGCGAGGTTGTGGGCGAGTTCGTCGCTGTTTTTCGTTAGAGAATACGAAGTTCGTACATTAAACGTTAAACTCTCGACGTAGTGTAGTTCCAGCTCACGACGCATTCGTCGCCGAGCACTAGTGCCGTTTAAAGTGCATTAATCTAGTAACTGGAGTTCGAGGCCAAAGAATCTACGAAAATGTTGCCACAATAATGAAATGTTCTTACAATAGTAAATCCTTATTTTCTAAAAACAGACGTTGAGATATGTTATTTATTGGTAATTTTAATTCTTTAATTTATAGAAACAATATTATTTACTTATTTTCACGTAAATATAAGATATTTTAATAAAAACTTAATTATCCGCAATTATTAGTAACAAAGTTGGTATTGCGCTGGTATAACCTCAGGTGTTAATAACATTTGGTACAGCAATTTAACTACACATAAATTAAAAGGTAGGTATGGTTAAATTACTAAGCAGTATAAGTACTATACTATTACTAAGCAGTTTTAACCCGTAATAAGGTAGGGGTGCCTTATTACTGGTTATAATTATGGGAAAGAAATTTGGAAATGTAAAATGAAAGCATTTTTTGTATTTTATTTTTTATTTGTCTTCTTCATCACTTATCCTCCTGAGTCCTGGGTAAAAATCGAGTACACTCCCATAAAAGCCGAGAGGCCTTTACGACGCCCAAATAATTTGTAAAAGAAATGCTTAAAATATACCTCTTAGAGTATTATAACCAACTTTGTTCCAACAAAAATGTGACATACTCATTTTAAACCTTAAAATAAGTGACAGTAAGTTCAGGACTCAACACTGATGGTGTTATAAGGGACTCTCGGCTTTTATGGGAGTGTACTCGATTTTTACCCAAGACTCAGGAGGATAAGTGATGAAGAAGACCCATAAAAAATAAAATACAAAAAATGCTTTCATTTTACATTTCCAAATTTCTTTCCCATAATTTTAACCCGTAATAAGGCACCCCTGCCTTATTACGGATTAAAACTGATTAGTAATAGTATTATAGTGTTACGTTCGTGGGGTGGGTTTTCTATAGAAAATGTATAAATAAGCCACTAATTAAAACTGATACTTTAATTACTAATTAAAAGAACAAACACTTTACTAAAACACTATTAGTCACACAATTAACACTTCAAATTGGTACACTTTTACACTCTCAAACTCGCCGATAGAATCGCAGTCTTAGCTCTTGATGTTATCTCTTCGCTGTCTCACTTGAAACTACTCCTCGGCCGGGTCATGCTGTGTATTTATACCAGCCACTCAAATCTACAAAGTACGAGAAGATTCGACTCTAGAAAGTTCCCGAGTTAGGTGCGCGAACATTCTAGAGTATCGCTGTCTCTTTCTAAGGGTTTCTCTTTCACACCCGTCCAGAATGTTCTCTCTATAGCTGTCTCATTCACATCCTTCCAGAACATTCTCTCATGCTGTCTTTATCTAATAGTGCTTTCTCTTTCACTCCTATGGGAAATTTAGCTATATACCGATTTGTACTTGAGAGGCTCAAAAGGGGTCCTGAAAACGCCTGAAAACGGGTTTTCAGGTTATTGCGCCATCCGATAGAGGGTATCCTGAAACGGCCTGAAAACATGTTTCAGGCACCTGAAAACGACGATATCTGGGGTGAATATTTGATTTTGTAGTATGTGAAAGAGGACCTTCTGAAACGGCTTGAAAACGCATTTCAGCCTGCTGAAAACGCTTCTAACGTGTCTAAAATCATATTTGTAGTTTTTATCATGCCATCGGCGTAACACTACCCCCTCCTAAGACATGCTCGTCCCGAGCATCATTATTTCCGTGGTATTTGGCAAGCCGGTCAACGTGAACAATCTTGCATGGGCTTCGTAAATTCCTCCGTATCCGATACGTAACGTCATTGATCTTCGTAACCACTGTACGAGCTGCCATCCATGGTTTACCGTTGGATACTCTTTCCACAACTACACATCGACGCCCTCCCTGACTTGCTGTTCCTGGTAAACGCACTGGGACTCGAACCTGTGCCTTTGGTAGGAGAACAGGTCTTCTAGAGCAGTAAACATTCCCACTAATTCTTCCTTCCATTGGAACCTCATCAAATCTAGTTTTCAGGACTCCAACTTCCATGTCAATTTTATAACCATGGCACCTCATAAAATCAAGTCCAATAATACAGTCGTCAATTATGTCGGCAACAATCACTTTATGCCGATAAATGTGCTTGCCGATTCTTAAATCCACTCCTGTCTCCCCCTTGATGGGAATATGCTGGCCAGTGGCTGTAAGCAGCTGTAGATGCTTCGGTTGGACGACTACATGACCTCGAGTCAGGTGTTTCAGAAGCCAAGAATTAATCACCGTCCGAGAAGCTCCGGTGTCGATAGTAAGGTTACATGGTATTCCACCAATTTCTCCCTTGACGACCAGACTATTCCCGTCGTTGACTTGTGAGATCACTACTGGGACATTTCGACCACCAGCCAGCACTCGTCCCTTAGTCCTGGCTCTTACTCGTTTCCCTGCTGCGGCTCTGGTCGTACAGAGCCCTTATTCCTGGTCACAGGGGATTCATCTCGTTCTCTCCTGCTGCTTCTTTTCGGGCAACTAGTTTGTATATGGCCACGTTCTCCACAATGGTAACATCGTGGCCCAAACTCCCGACGTGGTGCAATCGGCTCCCTAGCAGATACCTCACGTAGCTTATAGGATCTTGATGGATCTTGGCGTACAGCTTCAACTTCTAGGGCATGAGCTACGGCATCCTTAAGGCTTTCGTGGTGCCCTAGTCGTACTGCCGCCCTTACTTCCAAATCTCGGATCCCATCAACAAATGCCTGCACCAGCATGGTTTTTATCCAAGAGTCAGCTGAACGTTGGTATGCCTTTCTGACCAGCTTTTCAATTTCCAGGGCCCATTGTTGCAATGTCTCATTACGTCCCTGCGTTCTGTCTTTCAGTTGAGCTCGGTAGACATGTTCTAGATGACTGTCTCCGTAACGGGCTTCTAATGCTTCTAGAAGCCGGTCGTAAGTTTGCTCTTTTCCAAGAGCTTCTAGAATTGTAAGAGCCTCGTCACGAAGTGCCAGCGTCAGAGCCGTCATCGCTTGCTCCTTATTCCAACCGTTTGCTTTGGACACGGACTCGAACTGTAGCTTGTACGCCGCCCACGAAGATGTTCCATCAAAAGGAGGTGCCTTAAATTTTCCACCTCCCGGCACAGATATCTCAGGTGTGCAGGGACTGATGCCACTAGCTACTTTTAATTCAAGCTTCTGGAGGCGACGCTCAACCGCTTCCTCTACAACATGAATCTTGTTCTCCATGTCACTGAGCTTCCCTTGGACTTCGTACATTTCTTGCTTCCATTCAGTAGCAGCCTTGTGCAACTCTTGAAGAATCAATTTCGACTGTTCTTCTTGTTTCCGCGACTGTTCTTCTTGTTTCCGTGACTGTTCTTATTGTTTCCGCGACTGTTCATCTTGTTTGCGCGACTGTTCATCTTGTTTGCGCGACTGTTCATCTTGTTTGCGCGACTGTTCATCTTGTTTGCGCGACTGCTCCTTCAGGAGAATCAGAATAGTTCTGAGGTCTACGTCTTGAGTACTCTTAGCCTGCAAACCAGACGGACCGGGCTTGGATGCAGTATCCTCTCATGCTGGAGGCTCTTCACGTACTGCAATATCCTCCTGCGCTGCAGGTTCCTCACGTGCAGTTTGGCTCCGGGTCACAACTCCTTTTGGCTCGGTCTCGTTGTCACGTGGCGTTATACCCATTTTCTATCCCGCTTCTGACACCAAATGTTACGTTCGTGGGGTGGGTTTTCTATAGAAAATGTATAAATAAGCCACTAATTAAAACTGATACTTTAATTACTAATTAAAAGAACAAACACTTTACTAAAACACTATTAGTCACACACTTAACACTTCAAATTGGTACACTTTTACACTCTCAAACTCGCCGATAGAATCGCAGTCTTAGCTCTTGATGTTATCTCTTCGCTGTCTCACTTGAAACTACTCCTCGGCCGGGTCATGCTGTGTATTTATACCAGCCACTCAAATCTACAAAGTACGAGAAGATTCGACTCTAGAAAGTTCCCGAGTTAGGTGCGCGAACATTCTAGAGTATCGCTGTCTCTTTCTAAGGGTTTCTCTTTCACACCCGTCCAGAATGTTCTCTCTATAGCTGTCTCATTCACATCCTTCCAGAACATTCTCTCATGCTGTCTTTATCTAATAGTGCTTTCTCTTTCACTCCTATGGGAAATTTAGCTATATACCGATTTGTACTTGAGAGGCTCAAAAGGGGTCCTGAAAACGCCTGAAAACGGGTTTTCAGGTTATTGCGCCATCCGATAGAGGGTATCCTGAAACGGCCTGAAAACATGTTTCAGGCACCTGAAAACGACGATATCTGGGGTGAATATTTGATTTTGTAGTATGTGAAAGAGGACCTTCTGAAACGGCTTGAAAACGCATTTCAGCCTGCTGAAAACGCTTCTAACGTGTCTAAAATCATATTTGTAGTTTTTATCATGCCATCGGCGTAACAATAGTATAGTACTTATACTGCTTACTAATTTAACCATACCTACTGTCTTAACAAATATGGCACGCTGTCGTATGTGTTCACTGGTAATTCAACTTCTTTTTAAAATAGGCTTTGAAACGTTGGCTCTTATCATTTTAAGTTCTTTACAAGACAATTTTGTCATATCAATGTTAGTTAAGAGAAAATAATAGTTTTTAGGTATTTACGTGTTTTTAAGAAAATCCTAATTGTGACAGCCATATTAAACAAAAAGGCGTACAAACATTACACAGGTAGGTATATAATGTTTTTATTAGGAATTATTTTAAATAAACAAATTAAATAACAAAAAGGTTGTGGAAACCTGAAAACTTTATTTGACAATGACATAAGAGACATTGACGGATTTGACAATAACGCATCTGTCGTAGTTTCGTTGGCCTCGAACTCCAATTACTAGATTAGTGAATACCATTTTTATGCTCGACGCTGCCGATGCCGCAGCGCTGACATCAAGGCGGTTTCCTTAGTGAATAACACTGGTTTGTGAGACATTTTTTTTCGTCTTAATTTCAGAGATAATGACATGTTTTTCAAAAAACTATTTCGATTATAACTCATTGACAAATGCCTGCACGTTTGAAATCTTTACACTATGACTTTTTATGAACTTGACATACTCATTAATAGACGTAAGAGAAAATGAAATAAAAATTTAACTACTACATCTAAAAAAAATAATAGTTAACACTTTATAATAAGTCTTTCCCTACAATATATTTATGTATGAAAATTCTTTAGTGTACACAAAACACAGGTAATAATAACACAAAGAACAATTAGAAACAGGTACAAAAGTCATTACAGGTCATGTATAAAAAAATCTAAACATCAATAATATACAGTCCATATTAAAAGCACGAAAAAATATTTGACTGTTTCTGTTTGACACACCATCACGCTTAAACTACTGGAACGATTTCCACGAATTTTGGTATGAAGATAGTTTAAAATGTAGTCAAAGACATAGGATAGTATTTACCCCAGAAAAATGTATAGCTACCCCGGTATTAACCGAATTCTACACTCACCGAAGATTAACAAAGGCATAACTTAGCGCGCTTATATAAAACGGACCAGGGACCAGGGCGTGTCCGGACTGCCGCGCGGGGCCGTCGGCCTCCCGCGGGGCCTCCGAGTCTAGCTCTACTATCCTTACATTGTGATACATCCCTACCAATATTGTTCAACTAATTTTATGTCAAACTACAGTCCATATCATAAGCACGAAAGCCCGCACGGACGGTAAGAGACCTGACGGAATGACCCTCGTGCCATGGAAGATGGGACGCCGCTGGTTTGGGACGCAACATGTGTTGATACCCTAGCACTGTCTCATCTCCGTGGCACTTCAGTAAAGGCTGGCTTAGCTGCCAACTCAGCAGAGCTGCTCAAGCGGCGCAAATATGCGACCATAGGCAATGGTTTCATATTTGAGCCGTTTGCAGTTGAGACCTTAGGACCCTGGGGGAATAGCGCCCACAGGGTCTTCAAAGAGGTGAGGCGGAAGCTGTACGATTTGACGCGTGACCAGAAGGCTGGTTCATATCTAGCACAGCGGATCAGCATTGCCATTCAACGTGGCAATGCTGCCAGCCTTCTGGGCACGCTACCGATCGACAGTGATATTATAAGCAGGAAAGAATCTTTGTCTGTATCTGTTTGACTCTCCATCACGCTTAAATTACTGGAACGATTTTCTCGAAATTTGGTATGAAGATAGTTTAAAATGTAGTCAAAGACATAGGATAGTATTTACCCCAAAAAAATGTATGGCTACCCCGGTATTAACCGAATTCTACACTCACCGAAGATTAACAAAGGCATAACTTAGCGCGCTTGTATAGAACATACAGGACTCTGGGACCCGCACGAGGCCGAACTGCCTCCCGCGGGGCCTCCGAGTCTAGCTCTACTATCCTTACACTGTGATACATCCCTACTAATACTATTCAAATAATTTTATTTCCGCCTATGGTCCATATTATATAAGCACGAACGAATTTTTGTCTGTTACTGTATATGTTTCTGTTTGACACACCATCACGTTTAAACTACTGGAACGATTTTCATGAAATTTGGTGTGGATATAGTTTAAAACCTAGTCAAGGATAAAGGATAGTATTTACCACAGAAAAATGTATGGTTACCTAAGTATTAACCGATTTCTAAGCTTACCTGAGATTAACGAAGGCATAACTGAGCGCGCTTGTATAGAACACACAGGACTCCGGTACCCGCACGTGGCCGAACTGCCGCGAGGGGCCGTCGGCCTCCCGCGCGGGGCCGGCGGCCTCCCGCGGGGCGCGCGGGGCCGGCGGGTCGAGGCTGAGCGTGCGGAGGCTGAGCGTGTAGAGCGAGTAGATGTCTTTTCTGGAAGAAAAATATATTTTCTCAAAGATGCAACGAATTATTGTTGTTAGGTTCTTTAAAACTGTCTACGAAGTATGATGTTTCAGGTGCGACTAGGACAAGACGTCGTTAATGGTGTCTTGAAAAAAAAATTAGTGCAAGTTTGAGTGTCGATTACTCCTAAGCTATTCAGTTGAGCGGCATCAAGTAAATTTAATATTGAAAGCTTGATTTCTTTTTTATCACGTACATCACATTTGCAGGTAAAAGGTGCGAGACGTAGGAGATACCGTTACTAAACTCAAATGGAACTGGGCAGGACATGTTGTCAGGCAGAGTGACGCCAGGTGGACTAAAGTTCTCACGGATTGGTGGCCTATTTTGGATAAAAGAGCCACTGGGCGTCCGTTGGCTCGTTGAGTCGACGACATTCGTAAGATTGCGGGACACTTCTGGGTTAGATTGGCTCAGGACCGGGATGAGTGGCGTACTAGAAGAGAGGCCTATGCTCAGCAGTGAGCGATAAATGGCTGAAATGATGATGATGATTGTACGGTACCTCATAGGGTTTCATAGCTGAATAAACAAAATATTATCTTCATGTAGTACCTGTGAAAGCAATAAGTTTACTGAATACAATGATAGGTCTCACCTCCGATGGCTGAACACAGGCATATTCCTCCGCACCGCCTCCAAATG
The DNA here is from genome assembly GCA_025490895.1 of Thaumatotibia leucotreta. Classification (NCBI taxonomy): domain Eukaryota; kingdom Metazoa; phylum Arthropoda; class Insecta; order Lepidoptera; family Tortricidae; genus Thaumatotibia; species Thaumatotibia leucotreta. The sequence continues at coordinate 38,741 of JALPQI010008163.1, forward strand.
CTCCAGGTCAATCTCAGCCACTCTGACCCCCGGTTGGTCCCCACAGTCAGCCACCACGACCCCCCACGGGTCGATACAGACCGCGTGGCCGTAACTCCGCCGTTTGGTGTTGTGGGACCCTACTTGGGCAGCGGCTATGACGTAGCATTGGTTTTCTATCGCATTTTTGAGGTCACGTTTAACGTGTGTCTAATCTCAGGACCCATGATACAACTTTACATAGCCAGAAATATACTTGTACTATTTAATTTATGTTACTTAACTTATTAATTGTAATGTATTACAGTACCTAATAGAGTTTCATAGCTAAATAAATAAAATGTATTGTCATCTGTGAAAGCATTAAAAATACTGAATACAATCTCTCACCTCCGATGGCTGAACACAGGCATATTCCTCCTCACCGCCTCCAAATGCTCCAGGTCAATCTCAGCCACTCTGACCCCCGGTTGGTCCCCACAGTCAGCCACCACGACCCCCCACGGGTCGATACAGACCGCGTGACCGTAACTCCGTCGTTTGGGGTTGTGGGACCCCACTATGACGTAGAACTATTCTATCAATATGTGTATGCGGCCCTGCTTTCTATTGTGGTATTGTTATTTTGACATCCACACATAGACACATTCTGTCACTTACACGATCCATTCGTGCCAGCTTTGGTGAATTGACCTATACCAACTAGGTCGTGCCGAAAACTACAGTCAACGGCATAAATATGTATACAGTTTTAGACTGCTCCTGTTATAAGTAAAAAAGTGTACACACTTCTACCCTTGACTGTACTATGTTATGTAAAAAATTAATCGCTGCACGCGTGCAGAAAAGCAAATCTTCCCCAACGCAAATCTTCCAGCAAAGTTTCCCCTTAAAATAGCACTTTCTGAGCATATCCGTTGCAATAGTAGTTTATTCAACAGTAATATAATAAGAGTTCTTAAAATCGAAGATCACTGTTACAAAACGAAACGTAAAACTAAACAGTGTGCACTCACCTCCGATGGCTGAACACAGGCATATTCCTCCGCACCCCCTCCAAATGCTCCAGGTCAATCTCAGCCACTCTGACCCCCGGTTGGTCCCCACAGTCAGCCACCACGACCCCCCACGGGTCGATACAGACCGCGTGACCGTAACTCCGCCGTTTGGTGTTGTGGGACCCTACTTGGGCAGCGGCTATGACGTAGCATTGGTTTTCTATCGCATTTTTGAGGTCACGTTTAACATGTGTCTAATCTCAGGACCCATGATACAACTTTACATAGCCAGAAATATACTTGTACTATTTCATTTATGTTACTTAACTTATTAATTGTAATGTATTACAGTACCCAATAGGGTTTCATAGCTAAATAAATAAAATGTATTGTCACCTGTGAAAGCATTAAAAATACTGAATACAATCTCTCACTTCCGATGGCTGAACACAGGCATATTCTTCCGCACCCCCTCTAAATGCTCCAGGTCAATCTCAGCCACTCTGACCCCCGGTTGGTCCCCACAGTCAGCCACCACGACCCCCCACGGGTCGATACAGACCGCGTGACCATAACTCCGCCATATCCATATCCATGTAGCCATGCTCGGTATTAAGCTACAAGACCGAGTTAGAAACGTCGAAATCAGAAGTCGCACCAAGGTGCGAGACGTAGGAGATACCGTTACTAAACTCAAATGGAACTGGGCAGGACATGTTGCCAGGCAGAGTGATAGCAGGTGGACTAAAGTTCTCACGGATTGGTGGCCTATTTCGGATGAAAGAGCCACTGGGCGTCCGTTGGCTCGTTGGGTCGACGACATTCGTAACCCAACTAGCAAAATATAGTCATATAGAAGTTGAGACAACGTTTTGCATATAACTTGTAGTCCTATTTGGTTGGTCATATAAACGTAAGGTAAACGGTTATAAAAGGCGAAAGTGGCGCATTTTATACAACTTATTGGTGAGATAAAGGTTAAATAAAGGTTTGCGTGGCGACTTAAATCGTTTATTAAGGGTATTGTAAGGATTAAGGAATGACCAAAACGTTGTATAAAGAGTACAACGAAAACCTTTACGCGACCTAAATATCAAATAGATGTTTTATAACTGACCATTTTGTTTTATAGGAGGTTTAGTGTAAACCTTACTCATTGCTTATTGGACTTTTAAGTTAACTAAATATTTTTGAGTTTCATTTATAAAACTGCTCTTGACATTTTTTTTTCGATTCGCGCAAAACTTGGTGTGTGTGACAAAAAAGTGTACGGAAAAATAATACAAGATAAGTTTATAAGTTTTGTAATAGAAATTATTGTTCTATATATTGAGCGTTTGGACATTTGGCGTGAGCTGAATTCATATGGGAAGGTCACTTTACCGTTAAAGATTATGATGATATACAGTTTTTTGCTGTCGCGCTCTTAATATATTCCAAATATTTATAAAATTTACCTTCCAATAAAATTAATATTATGTTTTCTAAGACTTCGTAGATCTTCAGGATGTGATCTTCAGGATGTGAGCGTAGCGTCTCCCAATGACCGATAGATGCCGCTAGCGTCTATGAAGCCGCTCCACAGCCCGTAGCGCGCCGCTGTGACGTAGTTTCCGCTCAAACAGCTTCCTGTAACCAACCAGCTCGCACCCGGCGACTCGCCGCCATTTCATTGTTGAGGAGAATGTAAAGGTTGATAAAATATTGCCACCAGGAAGGCATTATCCAGATCTCCGAAGTCTTAGAAAACATAATATTAATTTTATTGGAGGGTAAAATTTCATATTATGTGTTTCGTTCGACTTCGGAGATCTTCAGGATGTGAGACTTGTCTATTATCTCCTGGTGGCGAGTCAGCGGGTGCAGAAATGTTAGGGCTCTACTGCCCTAAACCAACCAATGAATTTTGACGTGTAGTCAATAAAATTAAGAATACATGATGCATCGCTTTGCATTCAGAGGTTAAGAATAGGCTCAAACGAGGCTTTTCGGTTGGGTTGACATGCTATTTGCATACATCTACAGAGTAGATATCCGCAGATTATATATAGGACTTACTCGTCCGCAGTTTTTACACATAAGTTTCACATAACATTTTCGGTAATTTATACGAATTGACACGTCCAGAATACCGGGTTCATATTTTGATGTTATCTAATTTAGAACGGAATTTCAGAAAGGAAATAATTAAGTGAGAATTATTAGAATAATTGTCTACGTATAATACAGTACAGTGTAAGGTCATGGACTCTAAACTCGGTATTAACATTCCATATGTGGGTTTCTCTCTGATATGTCGTACAGCTGTTCAGATTAAAACTAGTATTCTTTAAGCGTTTAATCAAACAGGCACCTTGAAGGCGAAGGTTTCGCCAAATAAATACTTTACAAATAATATTAATCAGAGATTATCGTTCGCTACGCTAAATGCGATAAAATATGAGAGGATATTTTCGTTACTTGATTTGATGAGACAACTGGCAGACGATGTTATTTTTAGCGTACCACGATGACTATTTTCCATATGGGCGTACCTGTTTTAACTTTGGAGAAACGCCAACGGAACACCAGCAGACTTTTCTTTTGATCTGGTCAGTCAGCGTCGGTGTAGCAGCGTTCCGCTTACCTCAACGCATCGTGCGTTCAGTTAGGGCCAGTAGACTGAGACATACTGTGGCACGTGAACGTTTGAGGTGAGCGAACAGGTCGATGGACGGGGTACCCTAGCGGGTGAAGATCTGCTCAGTGGCCTCCGGGCGCTGGTGCCGCTCGGGGGCGCAGAGTCCCCTAGCTCGTCCGTCGACTTCCTGAAAGTACCGACCTGTAGGTATATGAACCGAACTGGTTCCGTAAGTTCTGAACCTGTAGTGCGTAGGCAATTCCCTGATGCCAATACTTTCTGCGTTGGTCGTTGTAACTAATAATCATACTAACTATCGATCTCCTCAGGTTCTCCTTAAGTTTTAAAGTGTAGTTTTTTTTTTTTTTTTTTGGAGTCGCAGTGCAAGTTCCCTGTTGGAGACCATGCACCGGCTTCCTGTTGAGGACCGACTGAGAATGCGGTGCGTTGATCAATACACTCAGTATAGTGTTTCCTTCTTACCTCGATATGAACGTATTTTATTACGTTCTTAATTCACCATGGGAGATTCCCTCAAGAGTCCGGTTGGCAGATGAGATGGGAGCTGGCATGGGACTCTGTAATCGCCCGAAGCAGTGTTAGGGCCTGCGATAGTGCAACCAGCCTCCATGGACGCCCAAGTTCGTAAGGTTGAGTCCGTCTAGGAGCGCACGACGTTGGACGCGAGACAGGCTGTCTCGCAACCAATCTACCTTATTTTCCCTGCAGGACGCAAATGTTGTGGCTATGGTTTGAGTAAGGATTGTAACGTATTTCAGGTAGTATATTTGCTAACCTAGGTTGATGGGGGTTGATCTGGTAATCTGTACTACTTTTTCGACTGGATTGCTATCAGGAAATAGTCTTGATAGGTGATCAAACGTTGGTCAGAAATGTATCATGTGGACGCAGTCACGGACGCATCCAATTGTTTACTTACAAATAATATTAAGTATACTAAAACTGCCCAGGACCGGAGTCAGAGGTGAACAGTCGTGTTGGGGACCAGGACTTTCTTTGGGTCGTAGCGCTAGAGGAGTAAGTAAGTTCAGCTATTAATATGCGAGACCTTTAATCGGCTCTGGGAAAGAATAATCTGTGTAGGAATAGCACCGGGCATAGCAATACGCTTAGATAAAAACGAAGAATTTATTTTCTGTGACGAGTATACCGGTGTTTCGAGCTATCTCTCCATGGCCTCTTTCCTCGTGCAGCTGTATCTCGAGCTCGCTTACGACCGGGGGTTTTTGTCCCAAATTTGTTTATTGCCCTCGGAGAAATGGTTCGTTTTATGAGGAGGACCCCGTATAGTTGGAGAACGAGTGCGAGTAGAGAGATTATAAGAGATCTGTTTCCAAACCTTGTCAATACCACCAGTTTTCAGAAAGCAGGCCCGCGGATCTGAGTGTCTGAGGAATCCGGGGCTGGTCAAACATTTGTAGAATAATTTGAGATATTACGTTACAGATTCCATTCATTGTCGAACAGGTCTTCGGTTTGATGCAGTGTGCACTAAGTGTTCCTGCTTCTGCTGTATTGGATCGTGGGAGACTGCAGATAGTTTTTGAATATAGATACAACGTACAGATTTCCTATAGAACAATAGGACGCAGTTCCTTGTGACTCGGTCAGCCACTACAACGGATCCTCGATCGAGAACGAGGGGTTTGCAATCCCCCAGCTGCAGTAGGCACGTGTATGTCTATCAGGAACACCCGAAGCAGGAGCACCAGACTGTGGTTTGCAATGCTTCCGCTCGGCAGGCGGCGCCAGGGTGGTTGCCGGCATCAGCTTGGTTACTTACGTGATATGGTGGGGCCAAACTGACAAGAGTCGTTGGCGCTTTCGCGTTGGGCAGAGCTTCCGCCGTATGGCGAATATCGCGGGCGGTGGCGTCATCCGGCCAGTTGGCAGCCGGCAGCGAGGCGTTATCGTGGCGTCATTGTATCGGCTTGGCGGGCCACTGTAGTTGCACAATGAACTTCATCGGACCAATTGTATTCTGACTTGTAGCGCCATCGCGGTGGTCGCGTGAATGTAGCGGTTTCGTGATCGGCAGCAACATGGAGGTGGGTTATACCGCCATGCCTGGACAGCATCAGCATCGAACGGCAGTATTATTACTTGTAATGTCATCATGGTGACTATAATTTCGTGGCCAGCGGTGTCCCGTGGCACCCGGTGAGGTCAATACCGATGGTGCCGTCGCGACGACTAGTGAAGTCGGGACCGGTGTCGTGGTTGCGGCAGCCAATGAGGCGAGGACCGGTGGCACCGTTGTAGCGCCCAGTGAGGTCGGGATCGGTAGCATCGTAGTGGCACCCCGTCAAAAAACGGGATCGGTGGTGTCGGCATGGCACTCAATGACGTTAGTACCTGTGGCACCCACGTGGCGAGCAGTGAGTTCAGGACGGGTGGTGCCCACGTGGCAGCTAGTGACGTCGGGGCCGGCGGCACCGACATGGCGTCAGTGAGGTCAGGGCCGGTGGTGTTCACGTGGCGTTCAGTCGCGTCGGGACCGGTGGCGGCCAGCGTCGGGACCGATGGCGTCCCCGTGACAGCTAGCGACGTCAGGCCCGGTGGCACCAACATGGCAGCCAGTGGAGTCCCCGCCCCGGTGGCACCGTCGTGGCGGCCAGTGAGGGCGGGATCGGAGGCGCCCCCGTGGCGGCCAGTGAGGTCAGGATCGGTGGCGCCCAGGTGGCGGCCAGTGAGATCAGGACCGGTGGCGCCCATGTGGTGGCCAGTGAGGTCGGGATCGGTGGCACCTAGGTGGCGGCCAGTGAGATAAGGACCGGTGGCGCCCATGTGGCGGCCAGTGAGGGCAGGATCGGTGGCGCCCAGGTGGCGGCCAGTGAGATCAGGACCGGTGGCGCCCATGTGGCGGCCAGTGAGGTCGGGATCGGAGGCGCTCCCGTGGCGGCCAGTGAGGTCAGGATCGGTGGCGCCCAGGTGGCGGCCAGTGAGATCAGGACCGGTGGCGCCCAGGTGGCGGCCAGTGAGGTCAGGACCGGTGGCGCCCACGAGGCGGCCAGTGAGGTCAGGATCGGTGGCGAACATGTAGCGGCCAGTGAGGTCAGGATCGGTGGCACCCATATGGCGGCCAATGAAGTCGGGACCGTTGGTGCCCACGTGGCAGCCAGTGAGGTCAGGATCGGTGGCACCCACATGGCGCGGTGGTGCCCACGTGGCAGCCAGTGGCGACCACGTGGCGGCCAGCGCTCACGTGGCAGCTAGTGAGGTCAGGACCGGTGGCGTCCACATGGCGCCACGTCAGTCTCATCACAACATTCGTCGCCATCCGCAGACTAGACTCCTTGGGTTAATAGAATATCATTAAGCTAACTCACCAATCGATCCGAGAGCGGAAAACGTAAAGAGTACCCAGGTCCAGCTGCAGCTCCCGGCGGCGGCGGCGGAGCGCGGGGTGGCCCCCGGCGCGCCCGGCCGCGGCGGCGACACGGTGGCGCCGGCGACGTGGCGCGGGCCGCCCCCGGCTGGCGCCGCGCTGCCCGCGGCGACACGATGATCGCGATGCACGTTTCCTCTCGTCGGGTGCGGAGCGGCTTACGTTACCGTATGAGAAGTAACGCGATTAAAAACACGCGTTAATCGGACGATTTCCTACTTTAACAATCTCGGAAACGCCTACGACTGAACGACGGTAACGTTTAAAACACGATCGTGGTCGAGAACGTATTTCGCCAGAAAAAGTGGGTAGATCGAAGTCACTCTTGAAAATTGCGCGACGGACGTTATCGGTTCGAAAATACTTCGGGAACTCGATTATTCGAAATGAAATTTTAAAATTCGAATCTTAAATTTTCGTCGTAAATATTTAACGATAGACCACTTTCTTGACGATTAGCGAAACACTTCAAATGACTTCCTTAAAATAACTTTTCTGTTCGAGCAGAAGTTCCGAAATATAATTACTGGGAATTAAGTCGATCGAAAAGTTAAAGACCACGTGTCGAATTTAAATAAAAATATGCGGACCTTCGGCCAAGACGGTCGACGAAACAATGAAATGGCGGCGAGTCGCCGGGTGCGAGCTGGTTGGTTACAGGAAGCTGTTTGAGCGGAAACTACGTCACAGCGGCGCGCTACGGGCTGTGGAGCGGCTTCATAGACGCTAGCGGCATCTATCGGTCATTGGGAGACGCTACGCTCACATCCTGAAGATCACATCCTGAAGATCTCCGAAGTCGAACGAAACACATAATGTATAACAATATTTCTTAATATTTTACTATGGTTAAGGTTAGCCATTTT
>JALPQI010008164.1:0-44503 GCA_025490895.1 Thaumatotibia leucotreta
TTGTCATAGTACGAGAGCCCACGACCAATACCATGTCTCATAGCAATACGGCAAAAACCCTATAAAAACGTTAGATTGTATGATTCTGAACCCGACTAGGTGTGTAAAACACAGTCGGTATTATAGCAATACGTCTGATAGTGAAAATGTACATAGATTTTATAATTGTATTACGAAAAAGTTTGTTTTCAGACATTTTGCGCGTAGCATATAGCCTCAGCGCATTTTTGAAAATGTCAACAAATTTAGCCAAACTGTATCATAGCAATACAGATAAAAAAAAAATCAACTTTTCGTGTTGCTGCCATGATTACCAAAAACCTGTTTTCAGACACTTTAAGTGTAGCATATACTCGCATATACTCCCAAAAAATAACGTTTCGGAGTCGCCTGGCCGACGTCTGTGTTAAATTTTTTTTTTAAATACAGCCTTCATAGATATTCAAGAATCTCCCTTGTCTATTATATGTATGTACTTTGACTGATTACAGATATCATTACTTATTTCTTTTGTAAAAGTTACTCAAGTGTCATTCAACTTCAATGTTACGGTTTCGGGTAAATTCTTTGTTGATTATCATCTAATAAATTCAGAGTCGCAACGTATTCATTGGATTGTAACAGAAAATTCAAGATGCCTCAATACGATTTTTAAATGATATCTGAGTATCGAAAAGTTGTCTGATAGAGAAGGTGCTACACTTAATTTGTCTGATATAAATTTTTTGCACATGTGGACAACTTATTTTATCATGTCCAACAATTTTCAGAGATATTGCTATGATACCAATCGGTAAAATTTGTTAACATTTTCAAAACGGTCTCAAAATTTAATGCGTTCACATTGTTTTGTTCGCATAAAATAACCAAAATTTACTAATAAAAAAGATTTTCAGACGTATTGCTATGAGACATTTTTTTGTCTCATTTTTAATTTTTTTAAGTGATTTTACGGGTTTTCGTTACACCATCTGAAAAATATCTGAAAAATATGTTTCCGGTATCTCAGATCTATCATTCAATTACAGTCTGCCAATCAGACATATTGCTTTGATGCAGTTCGGTAAAATCCTTTGACAATTTTGAAAATTCGGTCAGATGAAAATGTCTGATATTGCTATTTTCGAGTTCAGGATAATCGTATCTATCGATTTGATGCGGTTTTGGCCGTATTGCTATGAAACAAAAATTTTGGTCGTAGGCTCTCGTACTATCAATGTATTTAAAGAATTAAAAAAAATTATCGACACAAAATAGGTTACGGTGTACATAATACTCTCCTTATTTTTACAAACGTCAATTATGGGCTGCATTATATAAGTCAAAAGCCATCATATAAGTTAAAAAGTTTTAAAATATTTTTTTATTAATAAATAGTACCTAAGTTATTTTTAGCATCAGAGAGTACATAAAAACAGGAAGCACGAGATCTTTTATTTACGACCTTTTATGTCTCAACTATCAATCTTAAACAGCCATTATAAAGTACTAACGCTGTTGTTTTCGTCACTAAAATGAAAAAAAGTGTTTTCAATAATAATATTGAAATAATACTTAAGTACATTAATATATTTATATTAAATGGATTTCATTAAATTTGCCATTTATTTTTAAATTGTATAATTCTGTTCCGCAAAGGAGACATTTGAAACAATAGGTTCGGTTTTTTTGCTGTCAACATGATCAATCGTATTACACTATTTTTTGTCTTTTGTGATCAATGTTTTCGTAACTAAACTAAATCAATAATTATGGTATAACCATGGAGAGTCTGATGACACAACTTCTTCGGAAGAGGACGAATGTGCAATAAACTAAACGAGCGCAATTAACATAAATTATTAAGGCTTAACTATCAAAATAAAAACATGTGTAATTTAAAATAGATTTATTTACATATTATACTCCAGTGGGTACACTCCACAGCAATAAAAACAGGTCGATCACTATAGAAAGTGAACCATTTTTGTCTTGACAATGAATTAAAAAAAACAAATAACTAATAAAGGCATCTATCAAGCCTTATTCATTACTTATTTGTTTATTTTTTACTTTCCTCTAATATTTGTCCTAAGAATGGTTGTCGATGACTGCTTCTTTTTGAACAATTTTCTAATTCTTTATAATTAACGGTACTTTTTTTCATGATTATTATCATATCTCCATATTTTTGTGAAGTTAAATGCAATGTGTAAGTACCCACCATTTCCATTTTCTCTACGAGTATAAAGCTGTAAGGAATTCGGAAATACAAATACAAAATACTGTCTTATATACGAAAAGGTTTTATTTTATTAACATTGCCATATCGTAGACTAATTTGAAAGAAGACTTACCTCGTCTAGTAAAGTAATAAACGCATTAAATAACTTTTTTATTTCAAAGTTCACTTTATTTTGAAACACTACGAAAAGGAAGTTATGACTATTACTCTTGACTTCAGTTTTTACGACTACTTTGGCAGGCAAGTAATAATGGAATACCTACCTATTTTCTGTAGTAGAAAAGCATTCAGTAAATTAAACTTGCGTTATTATTATGAATAAAATGCCCTCTGCCCTTACATAACAAAATATAATTTTAGACGGTATTCACGGTGTAAAATTGATTTATGTAGGTATTAAAAGAAGTAGATAATTAATGCGTGATGCTTTGTCTGTATTCACAATAATGCCGAAATATCGGTAATTCAATAGGTATTTTATATCTAATGTTTATGGTACTACGCGTCATTTTGCATACTAACTTTTTATAACGTGACGACAAACAATTACTTAACACGGGACCATCACATGCCAACAGAACCACGAAGAACCCAACAGACAGTTGCTGAACTTCTTGAAACCCACAACATTTCCTGAGACTGCGTCTAAAGTCCTTTATGCTGTGGTTCAATACAGTGCTACAGACATATCATGCATCGCAAGCATGTGAAGGAATCTCATAAAGGAGCGACACTGCACGGCGGGCGACGGTTCCCGGCGAATGGACCGTAAACTCGCCGATTGGGGCGACGAGGGTCTTCAACAATCCTTTTACACCCTGCAATACACGATCGAAAGGACATCGCTGGAAAGCGCTTTTCATTTAAAAAACGTTATTTGTGACCTAAAAAAAGGAAAAATAATATCGCGTTGATGCATATGCCCAGCTTTATTTCACCGCTAAATCGTTCGCTAAACTTCATTGCAAGGAAACTTTCACAGTAATCTATTAAGTAAGTAGGTATAGTTTGTTTTTTTAGGATTAGACATTTAGTAAGCAAAGCTGCAATCATCGACAAACTTTGTTAAGTTAATAGATCTATATTAATTATTTGTTTTTTTTTTATCTATAAAGACAAATAAAAAAGGGTCACTTTCTACAGAGAGCGACCCTATTTTATTTATTGCTAGTACCACCTGGCGTATAGTAAATAAAACTAATAAGTGTAATTGCGCCCCTGTTACTTTATTGCATAATCGTAGTCCTCTTCCGAAGAAGTTGTATCATCAGATTCTCCATCGCCACCTGTTCCACTGCGTTATCATTTGTTTCGTGGTCTGGATGCATAATTTTTTCTTCACGTTTTAACTACATGATTATTTGATTAATACATGAAGTCCAAGTTTCCGCATATACATTGGTACGTACATGTATTTTGGAAAATGCTTCCTGTCGGTACTTTGACTCAGATGGGCCCATTGTATTTAATATTCACACGAAAACGTTGTGATGCATATACTGGTTTAGTTACGGAAACGTTGATCACAAAACACGAAAAAATACACTAATGTGATTGAACGTTGACAGCTAAAAAATCTAACCGATACTTCCAAATATCTACTTCTTTAGGTTATTTACTATGCTACCTTTGCGGAAACTTTTTTGTAAAAATATTGAAAACACTTTTATAATTTTAGTAACTAAAATAACAGCGTTAGTTAGTATATTAATATTATAATGGCTGTTTAAGATAGTTCGACAGCTTAGACATTAAATGTCGTACATAAAAGACCTCGTACTTCCCGCTTTTATATTCTCTCTAATTTTAATAAACACAAACTGGAATGGTGATCAGTTTATGAAATATGATTTTGTAGGGTGTTTTACTGTAAAGATTACCTAACTGGAATCCTGATGGTTATCGCATGAATGAAATATAATCCGAGACCTAAATATCAATTATCAAATCCAGACCAACGATCATTCCAGAACACAGGTTGGTCTGAGGCATATACGCAATATTTATTCAGTATCCAGTAACCAATTTAAGTACAGTCACCTTTCAACAAACAAGTTCATATACATTAAGACAACTAGTATAATGTCGAAAGAGTTACGGTATTCTTACACCAGTGAAATACCATCTTTGAGATTTTGATATACCCGTAGGTAGGTACTTATGCACTTGACGGTACAGCGGATGTACGCAAATATTTATAAACATATGACCCAGTCATGAAATAAAACTTTCCACTCCGGTAAAGGAACACATAACCGAAGTCAAGTACTGTCGACCAAAATCTGCAACTCTGAGAGCATGTTATGGAAGGAACCAATCATTCTATAAAATTTGACAAACCTCTAGTTCTTGCCAAGGAAAAGAGATACATTTCCAGAATATTTTGTGGCCATTGAGGTGAAGAATTATCCAAACTAAATGCGCAGAATAAAGTTGACTCTACCACCAGCTTCGGAAACGGTACTATATTGAATAAGAAAACGGTTTGGATGATGTTACTTAGGAATTTTTTGCACTGCAATTATTTTTTCAGCCATTTTATTTTTGATTATTTTAAAATGTTTTTTTTTAAAGGAAGCGACCGGCCTTGTTCTTGTTATTCCCAAATTAAATACCTTCATAAGAATACAATAATACAAACGAAGGAATTTCATCAAGGTGTGGTTTTCTGTTGCTAGCCACGAACGCAGTAAAGGGTTCGAAACGTCGGGACTTAATAAATCTACCAATAAATTGAGATTTGACACTACTTGGCGTAGGTGTTTAAAACAACTCCGATTTAACATAATAAACTTATCAGTCACCACTACGATTGCTATGAAAGGTTACACAAAGCAGACACTCGCCCCGATTTCTGCATATAAAATGAGTCAGACCGCAGGTAAGCAAGGGGCCAAGTTGGCTGACTAGTTCCCTAATGTTTGCCCTAAATAAACCGCATTTCTCTTTGAAAACTTAATTATGAAGCAACCTCGTCGACCAACTTGCCGCGACAGCGTTGTTTCAACATTTTCTTAATGCCATTAACCGACTATTAAGAGGAGCGTTACTTAGCCCTTGAAAGGTAAATATGTGTGGCAGTGCTCGCCGACTCCCGGCGAAACTTTGCCTCTGTTTGATTTGCTACCCTAGTCAATAATTTAGTTCGACTGTGGTAGCAGCCTCCCTGAATATCTTGTATTTATATTCTTGATTGAGCATCTTAAGGGACCCAAACAACAAAACAGATAAATTAATTGGTGCCCGCGCGAACCCTAATAAATATTATTTAGTAGGTCCTTTGCACCATCAGTTTGTTATATGTTAGGCTTCATAATTAATTTAGTTTACGCGTGTGAAATTTTCACTTGTTACGTTTAGCCAAAAGTTGTTTTGTTGAATTGCACAACAAAGGTAAGGTCAAGTTCAGTAACGGTACCATGAGTTTACAAGTGGTTTACAATAACTTAGGTTCGACAGTCATTTTGAGGTGAAGATGTGATTTTATATTTGAGGTGTCGACAGATGATAGTTATGTAGACAGATGCGTATTTCAAGTGAAACAGGGATAGGGCTCTTTGAAATAATAATAATTTGGGCATGCCTGACATAACTCTACCACATAAATGTATTCGTATATACGTAGCAACAATTTACTGAACACGACAACATTTAGGTGTCCTTGTATTTACCCATAGACACTGCAGTGCTCTATGCACCGAGTGCGAACTAGATAAGATTAACAATCAGGAATTAACGCAGTTAGTTGAATAGGAGCGCATGTCACGAACTCTGAAACGAAATTGAGTTCAGCGTGGATAGGGTTGGTCCGTCATCGCTACACTTACAGTCAAATACAGGGTGCTAAGACAAGTTGCCAATCGCTAATTCGCTTAATCGTAAATCGTAAGCGAAAGGCAGCTAACTGTCTTTGTCGCACTAATATGAGTGACAGAGAGGGAAAACTACGATACGCTACGAAGCGTTAGCGATTGGCAATTTGGCTAAGCAACCAGGTCAGAGGCCCATTTCTCAAAAGGATGTAACTTGTAATACAAGTGGAAGTCTCTTTTTAACATTATTAATAAGATAAGGACTTCCTCTTGTATTACAAGTTACAAGCTTTCGAGAAATAGGCTCCAGTTGTAATTATAGAATGACGTCAGCTAAAAAGGAGCTACCTATCTTGTACATATTTTACTTAAAACTCTCTTTGATTGAAATCAGCGTGCTTACAGTATTTTCTATGAAATTCATACCCGACCTGTATTCTTTGACCGAGACTGGGAATTCTATTTTCTACTAGGTGCAAATGCAAATTAATTGATTTGTAATGAGAGTATTTTTGGATCTCTCGTATTTTTATTCCAAAAACAACTGATCAATTTCAGATTTTCGTAGGCATTATTTGTACCTACAGAAGCAAAAAATAAACATCAAAATGTTTAAAATGAAATTTAAGCGGTATTAAAAAATTAAAACATAATTCAATGGATAAATTCCCATATTTTTAGTTATAGCAATAAGCGCACAAAATCGTCGAGTGCAATGCTAATGAAGACCTAGACTCTCTGAATCATGTTGCTCTTAATAACATACGTGAGCATATACATTTAATTATATTTTAAGTTTTAAATCGTTTATAATAATATTTACGTAATTTTACAAATTCTAATCGTGAAACTATCGTGAAACATTCGCCGTGTGGTGACGGCAGTAAGAATACATTTGTCACCACCCCAACTCCTCCTGCGGGTGTCGTAAGAGTCGACTAAGGGATTGAAGTGTCACTGACCACTATTTGATATAAGATTGATGATGGGCAGCAGCGTCATCAATGTCATCATAGTGGACACATTACTGCGATCGCCAATCCGCTTGCCCAGCGTGGCGATTATGGGCATTTACCTCCTAATGCGATTATACGCATAGTTAATAGGAGAGGCCTACGTCCAGCAGTGGACTATCATAGGCTGATGATGTGATGTGTGTGATGTGATAAATAAACGGTTAAACTCATATGTATTTCGATATTACGAGCAACATGTTTCGGAGAATCTAGGTCTCCATTATCAAGCACAGCCCATGCTAAAGCTTCGTGCGCCCGGCACGTATAACAAATTTTCTCGAAAAGTAATAGCCGTACGATGAGTTCACAAACTAGTATCCGTCAGGCTGTGGTTTTTTTGGCCGGCGACCGGCACCGACGCGTGTCCGCTGCCGACGACGTTCGAATGTTTTGTTTGCGAACATTTAAGGGTGGTTTCTCTGGAACGTTGCCGGCTACCCGCTGCCGACGTTGTTTCAGAGAAACCAACCTCAAACATTCGCGAACAAATTCGAGCGTCGGTCGCCGCTCGCCGGCCAGAAAAACCAGGGCCTCAGTAAACCAGGCGCTCGCTAATAACAATAGAGTGCTTTATGTATCGACTTTACTTAACTGAACTAATTGCTAACTCGTGGTACGGCTAGTGGTAACCCTAGCGAAACGAACGCCACCGCGAAGCCGGCTCTGAAAGCCGCTTATTGAGTCATGAATGAATATCAATAAGCACCTTAATTTCGTTACCTTCAGAACCGTATTTTAATCAAAAACCTTGCCAATAGGTATCGATATTAATATTGAAAATGCATTCCACGAATATGCAAATGCAGTTTAATTAATACGTCGGTAGGTATACCTGATTGGATATCGTAGTGAAAAATATGAGAAATTACTTTTGGGTACATACCTATATTTTAATGTCACTATAGACGATCCATTTGGATGAAATTGCTAATTAACTTAATAATGAATAAAAAACCAAATTAGCATTATTTCTTAATACATAGCTTCAATATATTTGGTTTTAAATAAATTTAAATAAAAAAGATATTAATAAATAATAACGTAATAAGTAACTGAAAATGATTAAATGAATAATTTTGAAAATAATATTGTAATTTAAATAATTTATGTGCTATACAATAAAAAGTAAAAATAAAAACCCTAACTACAAAACTAAAACTAAAGTTGCTACATTACAATGGGTACAATTTATCTTAACTAATCTTAACAGGATAAACATTTTACAACTATAATGACAAATTATATAAATAGCCCTTAAACACTTACTCAAACAAGTACCCCCGCATTGTTCCCGGCGCAAAAGTGCCCATTAAGCTGCGTTGCCACGCTGAACCGCAATGGACAGTCTTTGCGCCAGGAACCAACCAGAGCGGGGGTCATGACCCCTCTCATGCAGGCGGCGCCCTAACTCACTAAAAAACGCCTTTGCCTCCGCGCACCAACAGCCTGACGTCTCTACCGCAAGTGGGACGAAAATATAATTCGCAAGCCCAGCGTACTTGCCCTTTTTGAGCCAAGCTGCTTGCTCAGCAGCCGCTCCCGCTGAACGCACAGTACGACCTAAGTGAGAGGCCGCAAAAGTGCTCACGCAAGTTGCGTCCCATACGAGACACCTCCCCCTCTCCCAAGGCACTAGCGTCAACCCGTCCGGCCTCTTGTCATCCGACCGACTAAGTCCCGGTGGATCCAGCACACAGGGGACATTCGCCGAACGAAACCAGAGCTCTCCGAATTATGTCATTCAAGGCATGATGCCTAGAGAATCTTCCTACACACCGACAACAACTCAAGGCATGGTGCCCGTTGCTCTCCACCATGGAGCCACAAATGCAAAGATGAGGCTGGCAAACATCACAGCCCAGGCGGAAAGCAACGGCCACGCGCAACGAGTCGTCGTCGAGCAGGGTACCCAAGTTCGGAGAAGGGAGGGCGTGCAACCAGGCACCAGATTCTGGACTAGAAGCCGCGATAAGCCTGGCTCTATCGGCACCAGTGGTATTCTGCAACAGACCCTCAAAAGTTCGCTTAACGCCAACTTCGTCCCACAAATGTTGACGGAACTGCCTTTCCGGCACGGAAGCACCCGGGTTGAGCGTCTCCCAAGCTGACAAAGCATCGGCAGCGAAAGGTATGGTGGCTTTGTTATCTTCTAAACCTAAAATCTTAGTAACCAGATCCACCACTCCCGCCGCCGATGCCAGGAAAGCCGGAAGACTCACATCCCTGACGCACTGAACACCAAGCCCACCACTCCGGATAGGCAATGAAGCCAAGTCCCACTGGTCAGCATCCAAAGAGACATTTAGTAAATACTCCATGGACTCCTTCAACACCAAATCAAAGGAATCCACGTGTACAGGATGTAACCAGGTTGGCGCAGTTCGCAAAAAGTACATCATCTTTGGAGCGGCAAAGCAGGATTTCAACAAAGTCAGAGAAACATGTGCCGAGAGCTGCTTCAACCTTTCCCCGGCGGATCGAAGAGTCTGCTCTCTCACCCTGAATGCTTCCGGCACAGCTACGGGAAAAATCGGGGTGCCCAATAACTGAAAGTCCTGAGTTGAAATCTCCTTGATACCGGGGATCAAAGCATCGAACAAGAGAAACGAAGATCGAGAACTAGCGCCACAAGGAAAAAACTCGCATTTACTCGGATTGACCTCGAGTCACTAACGCTTTAGAGGACGTTTTTAACACACTGGACTGGAACGGACGGGGCATCAATATTAATGGCGAATACATATCACACCTTCGGTTTGCGGATGACATCGTTATTTTGTCTGAATCGCTGGAGGGATTGACGGAGATGCTGCAGAGCCTAGCTGATTCTTCCAGACGTGTGGGCTTGGGGATGAATTTGGATAAGACCAAAATCATGTTCAATTCATTCGTAAGCCCGGCACCGGTTTCCATCGACAATGTTAGCATCGAAGTTGTTCACGAGTACACCTACCTGGGACAGATCGTTCAGCTAGGCAGAAACAACTTCGATAAGGAAGCTAACAGAAGAATGCAGCTGGGCTGGGCAGCATATGGGAAGCTTCGTCACATCTTCGAGTCGTCACTGCCTCAGTGCCTTAAGTCCAGGGTCTTCGACCAGTGCGTCCTTCCAGTCCTCACTTACGGGGCCGAAACGTGGACTCTTACAAAAGGTCTCGTTCACAAACTCCAAGTTACTCAGCGAGCTATGGAAAGGGCTATGCTCGGAGTTTCTCTGATGGACAAAATCCGCAATCAGGATATCCGTCGAAGAACCAAGGTCACCGACATAGCAACGAGGGTAAGCAAACTGAAGTGGCAGTGGGCGGGACATGTTTGTCGAAGAGCCGATGGCCGATGGAGCAGACGAGTCTTGGAGTGGAGACCGCGAACGACTCGCCCGGTGGGCCGCCCTCCCGCCAGATGGACCGACGATCTAAAGAAAGTGGCGGGAAGTGGTTGGATGCGGAGAGCTGAGGACCGAGTATGGTGGCGCGAATTGGGGAAGGCCTATGTCCAGCAGTGGACGACTATGGGCTGATGATGATGATGATGATGATGATGATGATGATGATGACCTCGAGTCCCAGTTCCTTCAAAAGGGGCAGCAGCACATGCAAGTCCCGTTCAACGTCCTCTGGTTTGCCCCCCAAAGTACCATCGTCCAGGTACCAAATATTAAGCGAGGAACTGGATCTGGATATTACCTTCTATAAGGCAAGGCTAAAAATTAAGGGGCCAAGCGGGTCTATACATAGCTTGAGTAAGGTAGGTAATTAACATTTTTATCTTTTATTTATATGAAATAAAAATAGTTTTTAATTGCTTAAAACCTGAACCTCAAGACGCCTACCAAGAAAATTGAACTAATATAAAAATACTGCAGAAACTTGTAGTATTAAGCCTTATTGTATATTGTTATGTGTTGAAATATCAGTATCCCATAGCAGCCATTAAAATACGTTTATTCACTTCACAGATTTTTTTAAATTCCTATAATAGTATTTTATTTAATATATTAATCTTAAAGTTTTTCCCATTTTTAAAGTTTCAGCAAAATGTTTTGTATGCAAAGTAATATATGTACAATATATGCCAAACATTATGCGAAACGAAAAATATTCTGCTAGATGATGGTTATACAATCAATAAAATACTGCTTAAATAGGCATCCATTGTTCCTGTAAAGTTGTAACATTTTGTAAGTAAAACTAGTATAGATATTTGCTATTTAGAGGCCCAAAAGTTTTTACTAGATGAGGAACAACAACTACTATCATGACTATCAGAAAATAAAATGTTTACTATCGCGGTAACCACAACGTAACCACTACACACTTTCCAAAGCTCTTTTTATAAGATTGAGGGATGGATAAGATGAATATATATTATATTATAATATAAATAATAAATATTGGATGTCATAACTATACCAAAGAAAAAACGACCAAGATCACCAACATCCGAGGAATCGAACCCACATACTCAGCTTTCGCGGCTTATGCCTGTACCGTTCGGCCACTCGGTCTTTAATACATATTATTGTTATTTAGTTATTTATTCGTCAGTATTTAGTTAATAAATAATTTGATTTGTTTTTTCACAATAACTTCAACGATTATAATATGTATTTATTATTTACCAGACACCCTATATACTCTAACAGTCTTATTAATAAACATGGAATAAAGTAGGCATAACTTTAATCCGAGGTGTAACTGAAGATTAGTGAATTTCAATATTAATAAATGCAGAGTAAGCAGGGAGTATACTAATCTGGCTTTACACTCGTAGTAAAAGTTAAACCTAGGTACCACCTAGTATAAAGACGGAGTAAGCATAGAGAAGCTGTCGTATTTAAACATTTACTTTTCGATATCTGTTTTTTTTCGGCCATCGCATATGACTTATTCGTTGTGCAAAGAAAATGGACCGCGATTATTTTATTGACGATTTAAGGGACTTAGAAGAGTTAAATGAGGCGGGGGACGTAATGACATTATTGAGGCATGTAAAATTTTATAAAATATGAAAAACTCCGCTAGAAGAACTACGTGAAAATGAGTTTGTATCAAAATACAGATTTTTTCGATCTACCGCATCTTTTATCATCGACATGGTAAAAAATGACCTAGCTGATGATTCAAGAGGTGACTTTATAGCACCAAATCTGAAAGTTTGAAGTATGGAAACAACGGTTTCAGTGTTTGCTGAGAGGATTTACCACAAAATTGGAAAATACAAAATTATATATTGTTGCATTGGCAGTACCTACTGCACAATATTGTAATGCACAGACACGATCTGGAAGAAGATGAAGCGAATGATGACACCACCGTCCCAGTAACACCAGCAATCATCAACAACAACGATCAATTTTTAAAGAAGTGGAGTATTTAATTTGTTATGTGCAGTCAAGGCCAAATATGGAATAGTCTAAAGTGTCAAAAGCATGTATACATGGACTTTTCGCCTTAGTAATAATGTCGATAGGTAAATATATGTATTCTTGGAACTTTGTGGTGAAAACATATTGGTGACCTTGACTGTACATTATTAATATACTTATTGCCCTATTTTGTAAATAAAAGTATTTTTTATTTTCAACATATGATTTATTTATAATTAATAATATATATTATAATAGGTATATACAATTATAAAAGGTTAACTTAAATCTAATACTTATAGGCCCTTGAATGGAACAAAATGGTACTCTCTGCTTAGCGTCATATAATTTAAACATAAATTAATACGCAAATTAATCTATATAACATCATAGTATGTTATTTATATCTACTCAACTAAGGATTGAGAAATTCATGGGCCTTTTTCTTTTCCAAAAGTTCCCTCTGCAATATAGCACATCGTAACTTCTCCCTGTGATTTTCCATTTTAATGTTGTGCTCTTCAACAGCCATTACCATTTTAATTTTATGCTCTTCATCAGCCAATTCCATTCTCCTGACATTCTTAAATTCTAGGCCAGTTTTAACTTGTTGCAGTGACAATAGTGTGAACTGAAATTTTAAATTGTTCTTATTACATTATATATGAATGTATCGTACATAATATTAACACCGAACAGGGCTTTACACTGTAGTAAAAGTAGACACGAATAAATACTATGTGAGGGTGTTCTTATTAATGTTTCTATAACAATCAAATGGGGCATGGTTCTCCGGCTACTGCATCCGAGAACGAAACTGCAGACAAATCAAAATTACTTGACTTACTTAATATGGACTTGCTCCCATGCGTTCGTTTTTAGTTTATTCGTGTTTGTGTCCACGCTTTTATTTTCAATAATATGTGCGTAATCTTTGAGAACGGAGCGAAATAATTGCTGAAATTATAAAAGACACAAGTAAAAAACAGCCACGGGAAAAAATCATACAGTAACCATCCACCACGTAAGTAATTTACCCTTTCTTCTTCATCCCAGTTGAATGACCTAATGCGTTTCTGGCTCATTGTTAATATAATTATTAAAATTTTCCACCAAATATCCAACACCAATAATCAAAATTGCCGGTGAAGTTTGTAATGTCAATATAAAAATGTCATCAGTCAGGCCTACTACCGCGAAAATCGAAATTCGTAAATTTCGAGGATTTTTCTCTGTCACTCAATCGAAGACGTCATTAGAGTGAGAGAGATAAATCCTCGAAATTGACGAATATCGTTTTTCGCAGTAGGGCCGCTGTCGTTCATTTCATTCCGTAGTTCACTCTTTTTACTTTTTAATTATGTGGGGTTGCCATAACATTCGTGTTAATCCTGGTGTAAGGAACGTATTGCTACGCCAAGGCTACTCGATGTTTATTAATAATGTTCTTATTACAAAGTTAATCCTTACTTACTCCCGGAGTAGCTAGTCCAGGTGTAACGGTAGATTAGCTTTGGAATAAGCGATTTTTATTAATAAGACTGTAACAGTCTTATTAATAAACATGGAATAAAGTAGGCATAACTTTAATCCGAGGTGTAACTGAAGATTAGTGAATTTCAATATTAATAAATGCAGAGTAAGCAGGGAGTATACTAATCTGGCTTTACACTCGTAGTAAAAGTTAAACCTAGGTACCACCTAGTTTAACGACGGAGTAAGCATAGAGAAGCTGTCGTATTTAAACATTTACTTTTCGATATCTGTTTTTTTTCGGCCATCGCATATGACTTATTCGTTGTGCAAAGAAAATGGACCGCGATTATTTTATTGACGATTTAAGGGACTTAGAAGAGTTAAATGAGGCGGGGGACGTAATGACATTATTGAGGCATGTAAAATTTTATAAAATATGAAAAACTCCGCTAGAAGAACTACGTGAAAATGAGTTTGTATCAAAATACAGATTTTTTCGATCTACCGCATCTTTTATCATCGACATGGTAAAAAATGACCTAGCTGATGATTCAAGAGGTGACTTTATAGCACCAAATCTGAAAGTTTGAAGTATGGAAACAACGGTTTCAGTGTTTGCTGAGAGGATTTACCACAAAATTGGAAAATACAAAATTATATATTGTTGCATTGGCAGTACCTACTGCACAATATTGTAATGCACAGACACGATCTGGAAGAAGATGAAGCGAATGATGACACCACCGTCCCAGTAACACCAGCAATCATCAACAACAACGATCAATTTTTAAAGAAGTGGAGTATTTAATTTGTTATGTGCAGTCAAGGCCAAATATGGAATAGTCTAAAGTGTCAAAAGCATGTATACATGGACTTTTCGCCTTAGTAATAATGTCGATAGGTAAATATATGTATTCTTGGAACTTTGTGGTGAAAACATATTGGTGACCTTGACTGTACATTATTAATATACTTATTGCCCTATTTTGTAAATAAAAGTATTTTTTATTTTCAACATATGATTTATTTATAATTAATAATATATATTATAATAGGTATATACAATTATAAAAGGTTAACTTAAATCTAATACTTATAGGCCCTTGAATGGAACAAAATGGTACTCTCTGCTTAGCGTCATATAATTTAAACATAAATTAATACGCAAATTAATCTATATAACATCATAGTATGTTATTTATATCTACTCAACTAAGGATTGAGAAATTCATGGGCCTTTTTCTTTTCCAAAAGTTCCCTCTGCAATATAGCACATCGTAACTTCTCCCTGTGATTTTCCATTTTAATGTTGTGCTCTTCAACAGCCATTACCATTTTAATTTTATGCTCTTCATCAGCCAATTCCATTCTCCTGACATTCTTAAATTCTAGGCCAGTTTTAACTTGTTGCAGTGACAATAGTGTGAACTGAAATTTTAAATTGTTCTTATTACATTATATATGAATGTATCGTACATAATATTAACACCGAACAGGGCTTTACACTGTAGTAAAAGTAGACACGAATAAATACTATGTGAGGGTGTTCTTATTAATGTTTCTATAACAATCAAATGGGGCATGGTTCTCCGGCTACTGCATCCGAGAACGAAACTGCAGACAAATCAAAAATTACTTGACTTACTTAATATGGACTTGCTCCCATGCGTTCGTTTTTAGTTTATTCGTGTTTGTGTCCACGCTTTTATTTTCAATAATATGTGCGTAATCTTTGAGAACGGAGCGAAATAATTGCTGAAATTATAAAAGACACAAGTAAAAAACAGCCACGGGAAAAAATCATACAGTAACCATCCACCACGTAAGTAATTTACCCTTTCTTCTTCATCCCAGTTGAATGACCTAATGCGTTTCTGGCTCATTGTTAATATAATTATTAAAATTTTCCACCAAATATCCAACACCAATAATCAAAATTGCCGGTGAAGTTTGTAATGTCAATATAAAAATGTCATCAGTCAGGCCTACTACCGCGAAAATCGAAATTCGTAAATTTCGAGGATTTTTCTCTGTCACTCAATCGAAGACGTCATTAGAGTGAGAGAGATAAATCCTCGAAATTGACGAATATCGTTTTTCGCAGTAGGGCCGCTGTCGTTCATTTCATTCCGTAGTTCACTCTTTTTACTTTTTAATTATGTGGGGTTGCCATAACATTCGTGTTAATCCTGGTGTAAGGAACGTATTGCTACGCCAAGGCTACTCGATGTTTATTAATAATGTTCTTATTACAAAGTTAATCCTTACTTACTCCCGGAGTAGCTAGTCCAGGTGTAACGGTAGATTAGCTTTGGAATAAGCGATTTTTATTAATAAGACTGTAAGAGTAATAAGTTATCAAGCCCAGTACAACTCCGTAACAACCGCGTAGTGCTCCAGCCAACGTGGGAGTGTTGGGTAGGACAGTCACCGTTATAAACATCGAAGCGAACAAGGTATCCACAAACATCTGAAAGCGAATCTATTGCCAAGGCATTACGATACAAGCGCCGATATTTATCATCAACTAGTATTGTACACATGTTTATGATAGTTTACCTGTGCCTTTTATTTCGCTCACAATGTTGGCTGTCTCACCGTACGTAGAGCGACCGCCACAGCAAATTAAAACTTTTCTATTTAGAAGAAACATTGCCCCAACAGCGCCGTGTGGGACAAACAGAACTAATAATGCGGTATCCCGTTGAAAACATGTATTGTTTTTGTTTTCGGGATGTTTCATCTCGTTGATATTATTGTTTTGTGGAAACGGTAACGATTCTTGAAGGTGGGTACTATAAGGGTCACGTTTTATAAAGTTACAATTTACAATTTCGCTGTTTGCCTCTCTTTCTAGCCAATAATACGTAAAATATGTGCGTGCGTTAGAGAGCCAAACAGCGAAATTGTAAAATGTATCGTTAACTTGTACTTACTAGCACAACAATCTGCGACCAAAAGTTTAAACAAAAAGTTCAAACATCCAATACCATATCAAAAAATAAAAGTAATACAAAAAAATATATTTTAAAAATAAAAATATAACTGCCTTCAAAAATACGCTAAGAAGTAAACGATAATTTTGATTACATCTACTTATGGTTTCCTACCCAAACCTTTAAATCTTTTAACCAAAATTATTTTCTAGTTCCAGCCTATTTCCGTAGGCTGTTTTATTTTTATTTTTAAAATGTTTTAGTTTTTAGAAGTGTAAATATAAAATTGCATCATTTTCAGACGTTGTCACAGAGATAAACTTCTGTATGTTTCGATAATAAGTAGATACAGGATACAGCCAATTGCTTTATCTTTCGATGTAATAAATAATAATACGAATGTTGTAACGTACATATTTGTATCACTCGAAATTTGGTTCCAGTAATTATTATTGTGGTCTTCATTTCATAAGTTATTGATGCTGATGAATGACTGGGTACAGTCAAGTGCGAAACTATGTATCGAAAGAATACTCTTATTTATAAATATGTTACGACGTTCTTATTACACAGCATTAATAGCACTTGGACATATTTTTGAGCATTTTTATATACACCTTATCTTGCCTTTAACTGATTTCTCACGTGCTTTGATTTTTGCGATAACACTATTGCTACGCATACTTAGAGCGATGATACATGAAGACTGTCTCTAAAACGTTGATTCTTCCACATGACAGAGACGGCAAGCATTCTAAAATTGAATTAATTATCATAACAGCCCCCCTCGTCATCTGAAATAGACTGTGAAGGTTCAATACCTTTACAGTACCTACTTATATCACCTGTCTATGTTTGAGCAAACCATGTGCTAAGCTACTAAGTTGCTAGGTTTGATTGTTCGGCGCTGTCACTTTATCGTCCGACTGGCAAACATTTCAGGCGCAGGTGCCTTTGCAGCCCGTTTACGTTTGCTCAACATAAACAATTAGGTATCGCAGTTTTCAGACCAAGGCTAAAGGAGAATGAAGCGTTAGTGGCTCAGCAGTAAGGCATATGCTTCCATCCGAAGATTATGAGTTAAGGTTTTCACACCCTACCTCGGTTCGTATACCTATTTTTTGGAACTTATGGGCGATATATAATTTTAATATTTACAAATCACGTGTTGAAGGGAAATATCGTGAGGAGACTTGCCAAATCCAAATACGACTTAATTCTATCATGTCGCGATGAATTAACACATTGAGCGCGGCGAACTCCCGAGGGGAGTTCTCTGTGGGAGGTCCATTTTCGCTACAAAGCGGAAAAATCACGGGATCGGCTACAAGCGTAGCGCGTAGCATTCGTTTGCAATGAAAGTGTTAAAACGAGAAATATACATTTTTCAATACGACATAAAAATGTGTTATTAGGGCCTTCGATTATCTTACTTTAAACGTTTCAGGTTAATTTCAAAAAATACGCACTGTAGAGTTCTTTAGCCCATTTTAATCTCCATATTCAGGCCATTTTGTTAGTAATATGTTACAAAACAGTGCATTGTCGCCGAGATTACGAAGGTTCGTGCGTTAAATTTCAGCTCAATCGGACATTGGAATTGACCGTTTTTCGCACAGATGCTGCTGTAAAGCCAGGAAAGCTTATAGGATTTATCACAAAACGGTGAAGCAAAATACTCGTTATGAGCCCTATGAGATTTTTATCCTTGTGGACATTTTAGTTATCCTATAAACATTGCCATAAACGACGCCAATATCTGAGAGCTAACATACCTACTTTTAATGCCCCATTTTTCTAATGGTAGTATTATGTACGAATATTTTTGAGCATCGGCCGTCGGATATCTGATACCATAATAATCTCAATTGATTTCAGAAGGTATATTTTTTAAATTGTTGTGTAACACGATACTTGCAGCCGGAGGAGCAAGTTCTCAGGTCAAGTGACAACTGTCTCATATATCTGTTAGGACAAAACTAGCTTTCAGGGTAAGCAGCGTGAAGTCGGCTAAGTGAGATAAATTGCTATTTTAATTAATGCCCGCGTCGCCCACTGGGCCCTGTTGTACTTGCAGATCACGTCGACATCTCAGCCGGACTAGATAAACCGCATCTCTGGGTATGTTATATCCACGATCCACTAATTCAGTCAGATTCAGTTTAGGTCCTAATTTGAATCGCGTTGTAGATATCAGTACCATTGAGTAACAGTCAGAAACTGACAAGCAGACCCTAAACCGAATCTTCATAGACATTTCAGAGATAATGGTTGCCAATAATGGTTGAGATAATCATTTGTGGCTTTACTAGAATAGATATGTATTGTATTTATGAAGAAATAATGAATTTTGAATTTGTATACAATACGTAACCACTGTAGTCGAAATGCTCTTGGACGACATGCATGTTTGACCAAATGCGTGTTGGACAAAATGCTAATTGAAATAAATATTATTTGGACGAACTGCGTACATTGGACGTATAGTTAACACATCGTCATAGGGTAAAAAACTAAATTACAATATTGTTATGATGTGTTTGATATGTATATCATACAGTTTAACTAATCATATAATTTATCATATTAGGGTTATTCTCTGAAAGTTTGCCTGCGGTCTAATTGCCGCGTCCCATACAAAATGTAGGAAAACGGTCATGGCAATTAGAACCAACCGCAGGCAAACTTTCAGAGAATGACCTATTACAGCATAAATTACAAAAGAATGATTTTTGTAAAGAAATCATATTAAATACAGATTCTTAGAATCTTTAATTAATTATCTTAAGAACGTACGCAATTTCGGTACCAACATGTACACCTATTTTGAGAACACCCATAGACAGACATAATAATGATTATATCGGGCCTACAGTTATAGCAGTGCCAGCTTTTGTGAATTTACTCACAAAAGCTGGCACGAATGGAATGAATGAAATGAATGACATCTATCATTGTGTGTATGCGGCCCTGCTATACCAACCTCTATCTACTGTCATTTTGACATTCGCACATTGACACTTTCTGTCACTTACTCGATCCATTCGTGCCAGCTTTGGTGAATTTACCTGTAGTCCAAGGATCTTTGTGTGCGATTATCCCTCGGTAAGCTATGAGAATACACGGCTTGGACGCCTGTGGCCGTCCCGGAAAATTCTCAAAGCCTAGGTAGCTTTAGCATGCAAATTGCCACCACGATATTGACCTGATGCCTAGAATTGGTAATTCTCCAGTAGAAATAATACGTAGATATATTATCGGAAAAGAATGATCGTTCTGTAACCGGGTTATCGATTTCTACTTCATGTAGTATTCACTAAAGGGGTTATTACGATTTCTATTGAACTACATTACATACGTCAAAAGGTCAATAAGTTTGTTAAATGACGCCCAGTACGGTTGAGTATTATTTTTAACTTTTTGTCGCATTGCGGAACAAAAGTCTGTATCAAAATTAGCGATCTTTTTCATAATTATGTGGCAGAGAAGTTATTGCTCTTGTTTCTTTTATTTAAAAACTCATTTCATTAATGAGCTGAGTATTAAATAGGTCAGAATACATTGTGAATTTTCAATCGGGGTTTTGGGGTCCTTAATTTAAAAGTTTGGATACCGCTACTCAGCATAATGTTCTGAGAGCGGTAAGTTTTAGTATTTAGTAGGGAACTTTAGCGCCTCTATACCAACGCAGTAATCCCGGGATATCGGATAGCTTCGAACTAAAGTGCATCCCGTCCGGTCCTCGATAGTCAAATCGATTGCTTCTATTAATTGAAAGTTTATTATTACCTGTCCGGATATAGCACTATGGCAAAAGAGTATTTACGTAACGTTATACTAAATAGATAGCCTTATTTACACAGTTAATTTACTAAATGGGTGGATGAAAGCACGTAATTTAATAAAGGTGTCTAGTTAAAGCTCAATGGTCAGTAATAATAATGATGTCGATCTGGATATCTACTATCAATATCATAAATAACATTCTGACATAACTTCTCTTTGATAAATTAAAATAATTCTCGTATGGTTTAGTATCGGTCATGCAACCCTGTCATTTACTCATTATTAGATAATTGTATCTGTCATTAGGTCTTATGGGCAATTGACCTATAGTTATTTGAACTTGCTCCCCCAGATTTCGTGGCTGATACCTTCGCCATTTTCCCAAGCATTATGCAACATTAGACAGACCAAGCGCCTGTGAAATATACGTTTTTTTTCACAAAGGCTTAATAAAAACCGCTATAATATCTGTAAATAAAGAAGCATTACTTATTTAAATTAACATTAGAATACTTATTTAAATTATGTAAGAACGCGTATCACTCTATGTATAATTCACATTGTTGTTAATCCTCTATAGGGTAGGTATACGTATTTAGAGGCAAAGGGCCTCCACGTGATCTTTTCACGCCATTATGTCCTGGATGATCGTCTTGCATGCGCGAATCCAAGGGGGGGCAATAGGGACACTTGTCCCCCCTGACACTGGACCTAGGTATTCCTAGGGGCTGTTTATCAATTGAAAAAATAGATTCCAGTATAAAATACTAACATATCACAAGTCATTGACCCAACCCCTAAACGAAATCCTGGATCCGCGTCTGTCTTCTTGCTTCGCCTTCGCGTCTTAACCCTCTGCGACTGACATTACGTCTATCAGACACCCGTATTTTGTAAATACGCCACTACAATGTTGATTACTTGTACAAGATTCAATAATTTCACGTCACGTGACCACGACAGTGGCATAGGGATAATCTGAACGGAGCGTCTGCGAACGTCGCTAGTCGCTAGCCACCAAGCAAAGGCAATAATATTAATGGCATTCCATTTATCCGATGGCTTTTATAAACGCAAAGCTAAACTAATTACATTGATGTGTATAATATTATTGTACCTATTTATTGCAAGCCCGTGTACAACATATTTCAACTTTTAGCCATATTGGTAAATCACTACATAGTATAAAATAAAGTCACTTTTTCTATTCCTATGTCCCTTTGTATGCTTAAGTCTTTAAAACTACGCAACAGATTTTGATGACATTTTTTTACAGGTAGAGTAATTCAAGAGGAAAGTTTTTTTATTTATATAGGTATAGTACCCGTGCGAAGCCGGGCGGGTCGCTAGTGTATTATAAATTTAACTTGACTATGAATATGGGCATTTACCTCCTAATGCGTCTATACGCGAAGTTAATAGGAGAGGCCTACGTCCAGCAGTGGACTATCATAGGCTGATGATGTGATGAATGCTCCATGAGCACACAGTAACATCATCGCCTACGGCTATATAAGACCCTATTATCTTTAAGTAATTACAATAAAAAAGCGAAAAGTCGCCAAACCTCGAGATGAAAGTCTTACCGTGATCCCGACAAATTGGCCGCCTAATGAGATAGTGGGGACGCGGGCAAGATTAAGCCTAAATGAATCAAAGTTATCCTTCGCCCTTTACTCGCCACAGAACACTTTACCAGAAGGATCGTAGCTTCAGTTAACAACCGAAACTCAGTAGCTAAACTATTACTTTAGTTTACCTAGTAAGGTAATACTAAACGGAGCTCAAAATAATTTTTAATTTCAAAAATCAGGTGTGTAGCGGTTATTTACCTACATACTTCGAAAATTTAGAGTCGATTATCGACTTGCAAGTAACTATAGATAGATACCCTATCTGTCTATTTAATCACTATCGGCTTCAACAAGTCAAACAAAGCTCATCAAAAGGCTTATGTCAGTGTCATAAGCATAAGAGCGACAACTGTGTCAAATTTCGATTGACAAATTAAATAATAATAAATAAAAAGTTGGCCCCCCGCACGGTAGACTGATGACCTAGTGAAGATCGCAGGAGTCCGCTGGATGCGGGTGGCACAGGACCGGTCATTGTGGCAATCTTTGGGGGAGGCCAACGTTCAGCAGTGGACGTCTTTCGGCTAATATGATGATGATGATGAATTAAAAAGTAACAAATAATATTATGGGACAATCTGATAAAAATAGACCTAGTCCCAAAGTAAGTTCAATTAAGGCTTCTGTTGTCGGTACTAAGCAACATTTTACGTAATAAATACTTACATATCTATATTTTAATAGTAAAAATGATCTTTCTTCGGATGACATCCGCAGACCACGAACCCTGTAAAGTGTTCGAAACGTCGGAATGAAGTTAAAATTAGTTAATATACGCGAGTTTATCCGTTTTCATAGTTTTATTTCATGTGTAATCCTCGCGGTAACCGAAGAAAATATTAGAATGAATCTTCTTAAATGTTTCATTGCGTGGAGTCTACATAAGGTCATCTATAAACATCACTCAGCGCATCCCAACTAAACGTCTGTCAAGTGAACCATATTATCAAATCAAAGCGTTCTCGATAAAGTTTGCGATGGGGCGGGTTTGTATACCTACCTTGTATAATATAACTCTAAACGGTTTCTGTACAGATTCATCTGCCCGGTTGTTTTCCAGATGTGCCCTATTTAATGAAATAATACAATTGAAAATTACAATGAACTGTCAAACAGTCAATGAAATTCAAAACAATAAAAAATGCACTACTTTAAAAGAGTTTACCGGATGTGGCCTGTAATAGAAACAATAAATTAAATTAAAAAACCAGCCAAGTGCGAGTCGGACTCGCGCGCGAAGGGTTCCGTACCATTATCAATTTATTATAAAAAAATACAGTTAAATCAATCTACCTCAAAAACTATAGGAGATAATTTAATCAAACCAAAAATCGTTGATAGAGTTTATTAATGTGCATAACATATATGTTTTTAGAATTTCATATCGCCAAGTTTAAAAAATAGAGGGGGGGGAAACATTTTTGAGACTTCAAAGCTCTCAAGAGCTGATATCTCGAAAACAATTAGCTTACTTAAATAAAAATAAGATTTATAAACCTTCATATCATTTTCAAAGACCTTTCTACTAATACCCCACACACTTATACACAACTAAAATATTTTTTCTATCCCTCAGTTACATGTATGGAGGGCCCCCACCCCAATGGTTTTTTTTACAATCATAAGCTATGGAACCCTAAAAAAGTATACTTTCAGCTACAAATTGTATTCCTTTTAACAGACAACACTTCGACAAGATATTTTACAATCAGAAATAAATTCTGCCGTGCTAACTTAATAATACATTGTGCATCAAGGGAGGTAAGTATGGAAGAGTGTTAGAAGGCTTTTAATGACTCGAGTTAGTATTCCGCTTACCGACCGTGATGCATACAATGTTTTTCATCACAGTTGCCGACAAAAAAATAAGTTTTAAGACAAAATATTATTCAATGACGTACTGACATTTCTATAGGGAATATTCCCTAGGGAATATCACTTTTCTATTACTCCCGCTACGCATGCAAACAATGGCGCGCTTAGACAGCAAGTGTGTTGAAATATATACATCTCTCATAGTAGTTCTATTAAGTAGGATAGGTTATTTTTCTTACAATGGCAGCATTACAGTCATAGGTACCTACCTTGTAATAACGGTGCTCAATTTTATATTTTTTTATGCATAATTTGTAGTAACAATATAGTGCCTTGGTAAGGTAAACGTGCCAATGCTCTAGATCTTAGAGCTCAATAGATGACCCCTATCTGTCAATAAGATACTATTTATTCGTAATTAGTGTCATGTATTAGGTCAAAAAAGAGCCCTCGTACGTTATTTCTAATAGACTACGGTATTTATTTATATTAAATCGAAAGCATGTCATAATCACTGGCATATTGAATTCTGTAACACACGAGCATGACGATTAATTTTGGGCACCTGATTACGGCCTAATATTGCGTATTAGCTGCAAATGATCACGTACGCACCGCTCAGCTGAATGAAAATGATCCCATTACGTGCTATAACCTAATACCGTAATATCGCGGGCAGGAGGAGCATTCACGTTTTCAATATGATACTGATTATGTTTCTTATTAGGTACATAATATTCAAATTTTTACACATACAGACAGACGTCCACTGCTGGAAAAAGTGCTTCCCACAGCTCCCTCATTAGTACAGTTAAAGTCAAAAATATCATTACAGTTTAGGTGGCAAATATATATTTACACGACTTTATTGCTTTGACATTAAGGTCGTGTACAGATGTAGTGCAAAATCCTTTCTCTTCGGCTTTTCATGAAAACGCCCGAATTAATGTCCCTGTCTCAATTAGCAACAGTGCAATATATACAGAAGTTCATTGTGACAGCAATATGGATTCGGATATTTCCGTGAAAAGCCGAAGAGAAAGGATTTTGCACTACATCTGTAAATATGTTTTCTCAAACATGCAATGAAATGTTGTAGTTACGTGCTTAAAAAGTGGCCGAGAAGTACCTCGTTGCCGGCCTAGGCCGGCAAGTGCCTCTTTTTTAATTTTCATTTGACATAGGGTTGTGACCTGGCATCTTGGCTTTTAGCCAATAATTATCTGTAAGTAATATTAGTATAAAAAAAAATGGTTAACAAATTTTTGCAGTTATAATTAGGTATTTAAATTATATAATTTAAAATAAATGTACAATAACTACTCAAAATAATATTTAAAAAGCAGTATTATACGGCGTGATCCGTCGGCCCCGATCATTGCATGCAATTAATTGGACCCAACCGACCGCGTCGCCTAATACCGCTTTTTAAATGTAAAAATTTGCAACTTTCAAACAGGTCAATCTTAAAAAAAAATGAGGTGTCGGTGTCGTATTTGACTTTTGTTGTGTTTCAAAGACTTAGTTACGTAGTTGACTTGAATTTCTTAGTTAGAAAGAAGATACATTTTTTGTTTCATTTCATTGCATGTTTGAGAAAAGTATTATACATACCTCGGCCATGAAGTGACGGGTTGCCGTCCGAATACTATCCAACCAGTCACTTCCCGGCCTCGGTAGTAATGTACTATTTGACATCTAAACCGTATTGATATCTTTGACGTTTACTGTACTCCCCACGCTTGACAGGCGGGTTAGCGATCGTAACCATATGAGTAATACCGTATTTTAAATTAAAGTATGCTGCTAGCCATCCACCGATGGTCTTCGAAACTTAAAATTATGTTGTATTAAATGTAATTTTTTTAATCCCTCAGTTACATATTGTATGGGGGGCCCCCACCCCAATGGTTTTTTTGTATTAACTTAAAGAGAACCTTACATCGGATTAAAAATGAGACCATCCGCAGCAGAACCAAAGTAACCGAAATAGCTCTCCGAATCGCTAAACTGAAGTGGCAGTGGGCGGGGCACATTGCGCGTAGAACCGATGGCCGTTGGGGCGGGAATGTTCTTGAGTGGCGGCCACGTACCGGAAGGCGTAGCGTGGGTAGGCCCCCCACAAGGTGGACCGATGACCTGGTGAAGGCCGCAGGAGTCCGCTGGATGCGGGTGACGCAGGACCGGTCATTGTGGCAATCTTTGGGGGAGGCCTATGTTCAGCAGTGGACGTCTTTCGGCTGATATGATGATGATGATGAAATGTAAATTTTGTATGTTATTTTTTGAAAATCTGAATCTACTTCCTGGTTGGCACGCAGTGCTCGCCGCAGACAAACAAAATGACAAACAGAGAGCCCACAGGCGAGGTTTAATAAAATGATAACAAGCACCCGCATGCCCGTCTGTGTGCAATTAGCCTGAATTTTATGTGCACTCGATAAATGCAGATTTTGGAAGTTGTAAATAATCATAAATATTATAGTTGTCGTCCATTTCTCGTCAGGGTGGATGATAAAGCATATGAAATATTTTCTTCGGTTACCGCGAGGATTAGGCACACATGAAATAAAACTATGAAAACGGATAAACTCGCGTATATCAATTGACGTTAGATTCATCCCGACGTTTCGTTTAATATTGATTGTCTGTGGTTTAGTAGATTTTTCTTTGTGGGTAGTTTTGTACTTATTTTTTTTTATTTTGATCGAGGTAGATCTATCAAATGTCCTCCATTGTCAGTCGCCCGCAGACCACGAACCCTGTAAAGTATTCGAAACGTCGGGATGAAGTTAAAGTTGATTAATATACCCGAGTTTATCCGTTTTCATAGTTTTATTTCAAAGCATATAATATGATTTTACAATTTTCAAGCAGACGTTTCTGATTTCCGGTTGTAAGCAGTCAATAAACTGAGAACAATTTATTAACATGCCTTTTTAAAGGAGTCCAGTTAGGTCCGACGACTAGCGGAGCGAGGAGACGCAGTAGATTGATCGAAACCAGCGTGTCGCACAAGCGAAGGTGCAGTGCCAGAACCAGAACCGATTGCCTGGAATGCAAATTTGATTTGGTAATTAGAATTACAGGTAGATTTGTTTTTACATATAAGCAAGGAGATACTCGTACACACA
Source organism: Thaumatotibia leucotreta (assembly GCA_025490895.1). Lineage (NCBI taxonomy): Eukaryota > Metazoa > Arthropoda > Insecta > Lepidoptera > Tortricidae > Thaumatotibia > Thaumatotibia leucotreta. The sequence goes on from JALPQI010008164.1 coordinate 27,202, forward strand.
CATTTAGCATTATATATGAAAGAAAGTCGCCATAGTTCGCTGGATGCGGATGGCACAAGACTGGTAATTGTGGGAATCTTTGGCCTATGTTCATGATGATGATGATGATGATGATGATGATGATGATGATGATATATGAAAATATGAATTTCTTCATAATACTAATAATGCCGCAAGCTACATATACTTATAGTTAAAAAAATCATCATTCAAATGTTCTGTACAACCTAATATAATAAAAGCATCACAATATTCTGACAAACAAAAATCTATCGCATACGTATACGTTTCTGCTAAACAGACTTTCCAAAACAGTTTATGACGTAATACAATTATGACAAACTAGATTATACCATACCTATAACGTTCTTCATTTAAAAAATATGCTATAACATCATCAACGTCATTTCAGCCATTTATCGCCCACTGCTGAGCATAAACCTCTCTTCTAGTAGGTACGCCATCACTCATCTCGATCCTGAGCCAATCTAACCCAGAAGTGTCCCGCAATCTTACGAATGTCGTCGATCCAACGAGCTAACGTACACCCAGGGGCTCTTTCATCCGAAATAGGCCACCAATCCATGAGAACTTTACTCCACGATTTTTTTTTTATGTCTCGTACCTTGGTGCTACTTCTGATTTCGACGTTTCTAACTCGGTCTTGTAGCTTAATACCGAGAATGGCTCGCTCCATGGCTACTCGCATTTTATTCACAGCCGCCTTAGTCAGCGTCCATGTCTCGGCTCCATATGTCATGGTGGGCAGGATACATTGATTAAAAAGGCCAATCTTCAAGCACTGTGGAATATTAACGGCTTTAAGGACATCCGTCCGATTTCCGAATGCCGCCCACCCCAACTGTATTCTCCTGGCGATCTCTTTCTGTTGGTGATTTTTGTCGAAAGATAGAATATGTCCAAGATATACGTACCTACCACCACGCTCCACCTCTAGCAATCCGTTTCAGACCTCTATGATTGAATTCGAGCCGTCGAGGATGTTCGTCATAACATAGTAAACCGAAAAAAAATACGCTTTGCCTTGGTTTATAGCCAGAAACTAAGAAACTAAGATCCCTTTTCTGGTATCCGTTATCTAGTGTCAATAATGACGAAAATTGTTTAGAAAACTAAACTTTGAACTTGGCAATTAATTAGGGAAAGCAGTCAAGAAATTCACGTGGTTAAAAATTAAACTATTCCATAGGTTTTACTTATAACCTTTTAAATTTAATATAATATAAGTAATTTCTCAAATTTGAAAATGATATCATCAACTTCTTATTTTATATATTGTACAGTCGACGTCAAAGATATCGTTACGGTTTAGGTGCCAAAAATAATATTTAATGCGACTTTATTGCCTGGACATTAAGGTCGTGTAAATATGTTTTGGCGCCTAAGCCGTAATGATATCTTTGACGTCGACTGTACAGATATTTTATAAGTCTGGGCACCCGTTAGCTCGTTGAGAGACGACATTCGCAAGATTGCGGTACACTTCTGGGATGGCTCATTACCGGGATGAGTGGGGTACTAGAAGAGAGGCATATGCTCAGCATCAGCATTACAGCATAAATGGCTGAAATGATGATGATGATGATTTGTATAAGTCGTATATACGTATATGATAACACACTATAATGCTGTCGGGAAGACCAGAAGATGGCCATAGGAACTTGGAAACGAAATGACTAAGAATGAGATTCCGTGTTTGAATGCGGGCGAGGGCATTATTTGTGTACTTCATCACTTATAGTATTCCTTGATCATGCTTGTCTATGTATGTACGTGCTTAAGTATCCACATATGTATCTGTATACATGATATTTATCTAATACCTACTTATAATTTATAGACATACATTATATATAATAATATAGTAGTGTGACTGACTACTTAACAAAACAAAAAACAAAATATGGAATTCAATAAAATAATTTGTTTTGTGAGACCAATCTCACAAAAACTTGTGTTGAACTAGACTTGGTTCCTAGTAGATGGAATAAAATGTCAAATAAAGTACAGACGGGTATAAAAACTTATCCTTCCAAAGAAACCTGAAATTATAACCTGACGCTGACCAAACCGACTGAGAAAATGCTAAAAACGTTAAATTCACAATGAGAGGTACGGGTCAGTGTGCCACCCAGCCGATTCCTAGTAGTATATACTATACTCCTACTCCTAGTAGTATATATACTAGACTTCCTACTATACTGCCTACCGTCCAGCTTCACAGGAACTTTAATATTCAACGTTGATAACCGCCGTCGTTGCCTACGGGAATCATACCAGCAATGACATTTAATACATTTTAATAATACTGTTCGTTCATGAAATCATGAAGTTTCCAATAAATTAAAACAACGCAGAAGATGAAAAAGTAGCCGATTAATCGATTCCTGGCCACCTTTCAATAACTGATTAGTAAGAATTTTGTTGTAAGTATGAAGCATTTTTAGAACTAGACCTAAGTACTACGAGATTTGTATTATTTTCATCACACTTGCTTTCTAAGGCAAACCCTTTCGCCTGGTGATGACCAACTCTAATATACAGGGTGTTCCACGAGCCACTGAAAACCTTAAACGGGGTGATTTGGTAGGTTAAACTGAATAACTTTTACTATGGAGCTAACCCAGAAATATCAAAAAAATTGCCTTTTTCATATAAAATGTCGTGATCAATCGGTCAAAATGTATGAAAAAGACAATTTTTTTTTTGGATTTCGTGATTGGCCCCATATTAAAAGTTGTTCAGTATAGCCTACTAAATCACCCCGTTCAAGGTTTTCAGTGGCTCGTGGAACACCCTGTATGCATGTTATTACCATGATTGTTTGAAAAAACAAGTCCCGCCAAGTTTCTTACCGGTTCTTCTCGGGTCAGCGGTGTAGGGTTAGAACCTGAAGTCGTTTTAATACTTAGACGGTTCAAAAGAGTTTGTTGCCATTCCAATTTGAATAAAGAATTATTTGACTTTGACTTTTGACTTAGACTTTATAATATAAGCAGTACTACAGTTAGTAATATTTTTTTTTCAATTTTAAACTGAATACCAAATTAATGAATTGGGTATAATGAACACTTTCGTATTTCTTTCGCCCTTGCATGTTCAACCTAAGAAATCTAAATAATTAACATGTATTTTTAAACAATTAATCTTTATCATAATTCTTTAATTTCCAAAGATTATAAGTATACCCTTCACTATGTAACTTTGAAGTAGAAGTGCGTTTTTTGGCATTATAAACTTTAAATGCAATTTTCTCAACTTGTGCATTTCGGAAGTCGCAAATTCAAAAAGGGCCTGGCCGGACTGCCATGGTAAAATCGCCCCTGGCAAAATATGAAATATTGATATGCAGGATTATTCGTAGTTACTACTACTGGATATTATGCCTCAAACTATTTCTGTTTACGAAAAAAATTAAAAAAAAGGAATTTTGTTTTTTATTTTTTTCTTTAAAACCACGTATCCGATTGACTTATTCTTTGGATAATTTATAGATATATTAGGGATAAATGAAATAAAAAAAAATTTACTTCTGACTTTTTGTTAAGCATATTTTTTTTTTTAATTTATGTTTTAAATATTTTTTTACCACATACGAGTTAGCGACACCTACTATATTTTCATATAATATTCGCAATTCTATTCTCTATTACCTATATTTTTATTAAAAATATTACTTTGGATAGTTTGGATCAACAACTTGAAAAAATTTTTTTGATATACATAGCGAACAAAATTAACCTTAATATCGTTTAACGGGAAGTGGCCCTGCTAGCCTACCATGGTCGCTCTTGTCACAGAGGCTGTCACGCTCTCACCAGTACGCGAGTGCGAACGTGACAGCCTCTGTGACAAGTGCGGCCATGGTAGGCCCTCTGTTTTCCCAATTGACACAAATTATTATTTAAATAAATAAGTTTTATTTTATTTCTCGCACTAGTGGGAAATTGAAGCAATCATATTATAGCTAAAAACTGAGTTCAGTTTTAAGGCACGTTTAAATAGAATCTGCTCATTTAACAATTACAAGTATGTATGTTATTTTATGTTCTCTTATTTTTTTTTCAAGTAGGGTATAGTATCAGTTTGAGCCAAAAGAATACTTAAGTATCTCCACATACTTAGTAGTTTTGTTTCTTTTTAATAAGATTATGATATAACAATATTTACGCCGAGTGTTATAAGACAGAAATTAGATTTGCATATTTTTTTGGGCATACTTGTTGTGAGGGTGAAAATTTCTGCAGTGAGCGAGCGAAGCGAGCGAACAAAACCTTCCGGGAACTTTGCTCCCGCCTTAGTCTTCGAGGTTATTTTTTTTAGCAAACTATAAAGTACCTACTCAGCTCAGTAACACAGTAAGTAACGTACAGAATGTTACTACTACCTCGATTATATTGAGAGGTTATAATTATTCCTTCTCTGTTATGCTAAGACAAACTATGCCGATACTTTTTATGCACATCCAGATTATGCCTCATCATAAATAGGAGCATCGAAATTATGCTCGAATAATATTCTAACAACTCGAAATCTGCCACAACGAAATATGCTAAAGTTGAGTATGCCACAACCGTTTCTGCACAAAGCCCATTATGACTAAGTACATAGTTTATGTCATATATAGCATATGACATATATGTTTATGTATATGTTGTGGCATAATTCATAAAAGAATTATGCCACACAGTGAACCTAATGGAAAAATGTTTATAAATTTAATAAACAATTTATTTCAAATAACTTTATGGGTATAGTTTAATCTACTTGACGGCTTTAGGAGGATAAAATTTCGAAATAAAAATCGTTATGAACATTGTAGGTAGAAGTATAATTTTTAGTAAGAAAAAAAGTATGAGATAAAATTTTCGGTGTAATGATGATTATGAGTAAAAAACGGTATTAGTAAAAAAAATCGAAGTAAAAATTGTATAAGTGCCAATATGGACCCCTTAAAACTGAACTCAGTTTTTAGCTATAATATGACTGCTTCAATTTCCCACTAGTGCGAGAAATAAAATAAAACTTATTTTTTTAAATAATATGTAATTAGTTTCAATTGGTAAAACAGAGGTGTACCATGGTCGCACTTGTCACAGAGGCTGTCACGTTCGCACTCGCGTACTGGTGGGAGCGTGACAGCCTCTGTGACAAGCGCGACCATGGTAGGCTAGCAGGGCCACTTCCCGTTAAACAATACTAAGGTTAATTTTGTTCACTATGTACATGAAAAAATTGTTTTTCAAGTTGTTGATCCAAAGTAATATTTTTAATAAAAATATATGTAATAGAGTATAAAATTCCAAATATCATATGAAAATATAGTAGGTGTCGCTAACTCGTATGTGGTAAAAAAAAATGTATAAAACATAAATTAAAAAAAAATATGCTTAGCAAAAAGTCTGGAAGTAAATTTTTATTTTATTTTATGTATTCCTAATATATCTATAAAATATCCAAAGAACAAGACAATCGGATACGTGGTTTTAAAGAAAAAAAAATAAAACAAAATTTCTTTTTTTTTAATTTTAAACGTAAACGAAAATAGTTTGAGGCATAATATCCAGTAGTAGTACATGTAGTAACAATACGAATAATCCTGCATATCAATATTTCATATTTTGCCAGGGGCGATTTTACCATGGCAGTCCGGCCAGGCCCTTTCTATAAAAATAGTGGTTCAACCTTGTTGAGTCATGATTCTTTTTTTTATTGATAGCAAATTTAATCTCCTTTTTTAACTATGCATAACTCAATACCCGCAACAAGGTACTTTTCCATGTGCACAGCCACATATTCTCTTATTAGACTCATTAAGGCTTAAGACTATCGAATAAAAAAAAATTACGTAGGTAAATACTTTTATTTACGTTTTATACTCAAATTGGTACATTAAATAAATATCATGGTTGGGACATCTTACTTAAATTGACCTAGTCCTACGGTAATCTCAATTTTAAAGCTTTTGATAAGGTTACCAAGCGACGATATATTTTTCGGGATTTGTGGGCATATCATGTTAGGAACAGCACTCTGGACTCATCTAATATATGAAATCTCCGACATATTCATTTAATAGAAAGAAGATACACATAAGGCTTGTTCACGACTTAAAGTAGCCATCGTAAAATCAGTCTCCACGATAGTTCCATGTAGATAAAACAGCCATGGGACTGTAACTTAATATATCATGATAACATCAGATAATGCTTAATACAAATAATAACACCCAAATAAAATATTTTAAAATTAAAATAAAACCGCCTTCAAAAATTCGCTTTAACTAAAAAGTAAAAAATAATTTTAGCTCCTACTACTTAGGATTTCCTACCTAAACCTTTTACCCTATTCATTGAAATAAAATATTAAGACTAGGTAGATAGGCCCTTCAGATTTCTTAGAAGTCGGTGCCAAGCCAAATACGTTCACTTCACGAGTATATGTATTAGATAGAGCTTTGTAATTTACTGTCACTCCGATTATGTTTTCATCAAAATGACTGAGACAACATTCTGTTGATAAAAGCATAATCGGGGGGCAGTAAGTTACAAAGCTCTATCTAATACAATTATACCTATGAACGTTTGGCTTGGCACCGACTTCTTACAAACCTGTAGGGTACCTAGTCTTAATATTTTATTTCAATAAATAGGGTAAAAGGTTTAAAAGTTTGGGTAGGAAATCCTAAGTAGTAGGAGCTAAAATTATTTTTTATATTTTAGTTCCAGCGAATTTTTGAAGGCGGTTTTATTTTTATTTTAAAATATTTATCCCCCACTCCTAATCGTTAAGGAGTTGTACCTTTCATCATCAGCTCACCAACATGAAACGATGACTACCTAAAGGCAAATACTCAAATAGCTTCCAAAATACACGAAATATGTTATATTTAAAAAAATTGCCCCCAACTCCTAATCGCTAAGGAGTTGTGCCTTCCATCATCAGCTCACCAATTTAAAACTATGACCACTTAAAGGCAAATACTCGAATAGCTTCGAAAATACGCGAAATGCGAATATTTAAAGAATCAGCCCCAAACTCCTAATCGGTAGGGAGTTGTACCTTCAATCTCAGCTCACCAACATGAGACTATGACCACTTAAAGGCAAATACTCGAATAGCTTCCAAAATACGCGAAATATGTTATATTTAAAGAATTATCCCCAAACTCCTCATCGCTAAGGAGTTGTACCTTCCATCATCAGATCACCAACTTAATCACGCTGACAACACCTCCTCCTCACGTAAAGTGGGGGTGATTTTTTAAATACTAAATTCCCATAGTGAGGGGTATCGTTAAATAGGTATTTCAAAACCTTCGCTGCGGCAATTAGCTTACCTCGTAATTAACCATACTTTGTAAGGGGTCGAATAACCCCCTCATCGCAGTGAACGTGTTAAAAAGAATGAGGGCCTTAAAGTAAACTTTTTTTAAGTCAATATTTTTTGAAGTAGCCGCTCTTGAGTAAAAAAATTGTGTACCCCGCTCTTGAATATTAATTAGGCTTAAAGAGAACTTTATATTAAAACTATTTCGAACATAATCAGCCCAGCCGTTTTTGTATAACTACGGAACACAACACTGAGCATGGCCTGACATTGCCGGCTGTAGTAGCCTGTTCACTTCGGTTAGCTACACAACCCAAAATTCACCCTGTATATTTGGTTCCGTCCTATAGGAACGGTGTATATACACCCGTAGCTCAGCACTTATCACCACTAGTATAATTTAATTTTTTATCAAATTGAAATTACATTATACTGTGTCATAATCCTTTACGCAATATTTTGTAGCAATTGCTTGTTTACGCCAAACAGTGCGATTATCGCTTATCATCATATAGGTACCTATACCTACGCTGATATCCATTGACTTGACTTGATACCGTAAATAGGGTTGCAATACACTTTTTGGGGTAATTTAATTGCGAAATATTAAGATTTAATTACGATTTTCTTAAACACGCCTCAAACGCATAATTTGGTATTCAGTTTAAAATTGAAAAAAAAAATACTAACTGTAGTACTGCTTATATTATAAAGTCTAAGTCAAATAATTCTTTATTCAAATTGGAATAGCAACAAACTCTTTTGAATCGTCTAACTATTAAAACGACTTCCGGTTCTAACCCTACACCGCTGACCCGAGAAGAACCGGTAAGAAACTTGGCGGGACTTGTTTTTCAAACAATCATGGTAAATTTTACAACTAACATGCATACAGGGTGTTCCACGAGCCACTGAAAACCTTGAACGGGGTGATGTAGTAGGCTATACTGAACTACTTTTAATATAAATAAGTTACAGTAAATATAATAAGTTCACAGATATTCTTGTACACACGTGTTCCTTAGGATGTAAATAACCCAATTATAGCACAAACTCATATTGGCACTTTTTCACCCGCATCGACAAAAACTCAAGTAACTCTGTAACTAAATGAGGTACCTTTCCATGTGCACAGCCACATATCTTAAACTACTCGAATAGGCTCAATGTACCCGACGCAAAAGTGCCCATCAGACTCACAGCGTTTCCGCGTTGCACCGCAATGGACAATTGGACAACCTGTGCGCCAGGAACATATATTTTAGACAAAATAAATAAATGCTTTTTCACCACACTGCTCGTAAACACGCTGTTTGACCTTCAATTTCAGAGCGCAAAACTGTGTTTTAATCTCTAAAGGTTAAAGTATTTTTTTTTAATCTTCTGGATAGACTAAAGCAATAACTTATACGGCCTGAGAGTGCAATAAGCTTTTTGACGTTTGAACTAGACAGTACGTTCGAAAACTCAATAGTTTCAAGCAGATTCATACACATGAACCTTTCATAATATTATATTCAATATGCTAAAATCCAAATTACATGCCACATTTTGTTGTAAAAGGCTTTTAGTTAAAAGTTCTAAAAATACGACAAATAAAAAAAAATGGAAAATGAAAGTGTTGACACTATGCAAATTTCAGAACGCATCCGAATATTTTTTCTTTTTAAATTTAAACGAGTTCCGTCGTGTTTTGTTTTCTTTCACTTGTTTATTTTTTGGAAGTTGAGGACTTGCAAATAAATACCTTTTAATTTGTTATGTTTGAGTTTTATTTCGCATGTTTCCTCGCTTTAGTGTGGTGAAAAATGTTGTGTTTCACTCGGCAGCAAAGCTTGTTCAACTCTCGTGCATTAAAACCCTCGCATCGCTCAAGATTCCATTTTATGAACCACTCGCTGCGCTCGTGGTTCAAATTCTGGAATCTTTCGCTTGCTCGGGTTTCAATATTTGCACGAGAGTTAAACAATCACTTTGCTCCCTAGTAAAACAAATAACTATTCAAATAAATATATTACTTTAAGGATTATTTCAATGTACATTTTGAAAATATTTTTATAATTTAAGTGACAAAAATAACAGCTTTAGTAGTTTTTAATGGCTGTGATAGTTTGACAGCTGAGACATAAAATGTCGTAAATATAAGACCCCGTCTTCCTGCTTCTATGTTCTCTTTATTGCTAAAACAACTAACTATAACCATTGGAAATAGGTTATAGTAATTGTAATATTACTATGTCAAGTTTACTACCAAACTTTCTAAATAATTATTATTGTTTGTTTGCCGTGTGGTGACGGCAGTAAGAATACATTTGTCACCACCCCAACTCCTCCTGCGGGTGTCGTAAGAGTCGACTAAGGGATTGCTAAGGGATTAAAGTGTCACTGACCATTCTACAAGATTGATGACGGGCAGCAGCGTCATCATAGTGGACACATTACTGCGATCGCCAATCCGCTTGCCCAGCGTGGCGATTATGGGCATTTACCTCTGGGGCGTCGATACGCATAGTTAATAGGAGAGGCCTACGTCCAGCAGTGGACTAATATGTATAGGCTGATGATGTGATGATGATTATTGTTTAATTCTTGTTTCATATAGAAGGACAAAATCTACATAGAATTAAGAGAATATTAATGAAAATAAAGTAGATAACTAGTAATATCGAAAAGCTGTTGCCAGGTATAGATAGTATAGGTTATAGGTTTTATCCTTAATAGTTCAAGTTTGGACAAAAAGTAGTATCTTACGAATTTTAGAAATTAATAACGCATACTCTCTAAATCGGTTTCTTCAAGCTCATTCTTGTAACAGGAACCCGAGCCGACTTTCAACTGAAATTCCCATACAAATTACTATGAAAAAATTTGGTCAGACAGTAAATTGATAATAATGTAATTAATACTCATCGATCATCGAGTTAATTTTATGAAAAAAGTTTATAATGCCATAGAAAAAAAATCGTCATTTTCCTACATATTGTATAGGAAAATGGCATTAAAGTCTGCACGGGTTACAGTTACAGGAATGAACTGAAATTTATATTCAGAGTGTTTTGAGGTAATAGAAAACGATTTAGGGGGTATGCGCTTTTAATTTCTAAAATTCGTTAATTATGTTTCTAATAAATCTTGTAGATCGATCCAGAGGCAGAAAATGAATTCGCATAATCACTTTGCATATTCTTTGGGTTCATTACCTATCTGTTAGCAATTGTGCCTAATAAAAAAATCAATACTTTTTTCTGCATAGGCTTCTTCTGGACTCCAAAATTAAAAGAGTAATATATCATTCATGAATTAAAATAATATGGCAATATCATTAACAACAATTGCTTCCACAACCATTCTTATTAAAATTATAAAAGGCAATATTGTATTACCGAATTTATGAAATGAAAGACAGTGCCAAAACCATTAATATGCTTATAAATAAATCGACATTCATGACAATACGGCTTTAATAGTAAAATATCAAAAATTTTAAATTATAGAGGAATAAGACAATAATTGTGTCCTCGAAGAATTAACCATTTATATTGGGGTACCTACAGTGGATCAATAGTTAATTATTAGTAGGTATGTATTTGGCTATTTGTATTGTATTTAGGGTATGTACTCGTATTTATACTAGGTATGTATTTGGCTGTCGAAGAAAAAGTATTGTATACAATCGTAACAATATGAAGCAATACTCGGCAAGCCTCGTGGACTAAACCCGGTACTCAATTTGTATAGCCTTCATATTGTTACGATTATTAGCGCGTGCGAGCAGAATAGAAAAAAAACACGCGTAAATAACTCAAACGGTAGCTCATGGTACGGCTACTGGAACGGGTACACATAATAATCACGCAGACAATGTGATAAAATAAAATGAACACAAAAAGTACCAGAAAAAAAATCGGGTACGCCTTATTACTGTAAAGCGGGATGTTGTTTTATTTTGCTGTAATCCCATAGTGTGGCGTAGGTATCGCTGAATAGGTCTAACCCAAAATAATAAGGGTCCCAAAACAAAGTTTTTTTCACTTCTCATGCTCTTAAAATGTTATTTTAATCCCTGCATATCGGGACTAAAACTCTTTATTAATCTCTAGGGACTAAAGTATTTTTTTTTTAATTGACGTTGGAAACCCGTAAACAGCCACACTCACGGTGTTCAAGAATAAAGGATAGTCGCCATTTTCAGTGCTTGTGTATGGACCACTTTTGTGCATGCCGTGGATACAACCTCTAAACTTTTTTTTAATTGACTTTGGAAACCCCTAAACAGCCATTTCTGGTGTTTATGATTTTTGAACGAACGATTATTGCCATTGGAAAAAACCTCAAAATGTCAATCGTGTAAAAATATTAAGGAAAATCGATTTTTTATCTTAATATAGGTACATGTATATTTAATACTTGTTTAATATATGATTAAGATTGAATCCAATTTATTACTTATATAATTATGTTATGTTTTAACCAATTAGCTTCAAAATAGTTTGTAGTTAGCTCCAATTCAATGGCTAAATATGCAAGTATTTAAAGCGTCATATTTCGAAAAAGGAATACAGATAAAAACTAAAACGCGGAACGAATTTGATTGCTTATTTTTTGTGTTTTTGTCCATAAGTAATATTGTTCAAATCGTATAATTTACGATGATGGCGTTAATATGAAGAAGTATTAACGCCTTACTCCAGAATGAAGAAGAATGCAAAAGAGGTGGTGCAAAATCTTTTGCCGCCGAAATCTAGTGTAATATTCAAAAGCGTATCAAACTTTTATGGATTGGAAAACTGGAAAGCTAATTAGGTACCAACATCATTTATGGAAGGCGTATTTCTGACATATTTTGATGAAAAATCTAAGAAATATCAACCGTCATCACGTTGTAGCATATATTCCATGCTTAAAACCACACTGCAACTAAACCATATAACTTGATAAAGTTTGCGAACTTATCGTCATAGAGTATATTGAATAATAGTGCTTATCGTCAAGTGGCCATGTTCCGAAGAAATCGGAAGTTTTGACATCGCAGAACATATAATTTTTTTGTTTCTTACTTGTTCTTTCTGTTAATAAATACTGAGATTTTTTCCTCGCATTCTAAGTGAAAAGTATAGTGTTTAATTCGGGACTAAACAGCCATAATGACACTCGAACTACATCCACCCTCGCTACGCTCGGGTGGATAAATATCTCGTGTCACAATGGCCTGTTTTAGTCCCTCGTTGAACAATCTACTATATTGTCAATATTTTCGGAGATAACCGCTCTACAGAAACTTTTGATCTATGGGTTCAAAAAATATGAAAAAAATTAATAATGGGATTGGTGGGCTTATAGAATACTTTAAAATAAAACTATTTGGACCATAATTTGCCCAGCTGTTTTTGAATAATTACGGAACCCTAAATTGAGCATGACCCAACATACACTTGGCGGTTTTTTTTTTAATTATGTGTATGTATGTAAATTCTTTATTGCACACAAATAAAACAGGTAAAAAAATACATAACAATTCAAAGAGGTACAAGGGCGAACTTATCCCTGTAAGGGATCTCTTCCAGTTAACCTTTGAGCAAAAAAAAGATTATACCTTCTAGTTAGTCAATTAATTGAATATTTAGGTTTTCTGTCAGCCAGCCATGTCATGGGCCATACTGTGATTGCATGTTTGTCGGAACCACGTGGCTGTCGCTTGCAACTCACAGTACATTGCAGCGTGTACTTCTTTAGGTACTTGAATACGTTGTATATATTTGACCAGCAATGTATCGAAAATATATATGAGTAGCCGTGTCTGGTCTGTCGAACACCTTAAAACATGTGTTCTACCGACTTAATTATCATAATGATAATCAATTGATTCAACTACGGGCACATATACTCAGTAGATAGAACGAGGCAATTAGATATACTGTAAGAAATAGCTTCGTCCTTGTCGCTCTTATTAAGTCACGGAGACCCGTAGTATTTATATCGGTTACATCCTGCCGCAGTGCCGATCCTAACCAGTCGAAGCCGAAACGCGTCGCCGTTCAGTCGCATTACTTCATTTTACACGTTTCTTCTAACAAAATGGTAAGACATTTTATAATATACGTATAATATGTGTTGTTATTATCACGGACAGTTTTATGTTAATTTAACTATACTAGTTTTATTCACTCTATCTATTTTATACAATTTGTGGCAAAGTATCACAAGTAATGTAAATAAACACTACTGACCTTCACATAAATTATGATCGTTATACCATATAAAAACACTCGCACACTGAAATATCAATTATTCACATTACTGTGATATCAATACAAAATAGATATTTATCCAAAAAACATACCTATTTGCCATGCTCATGTTGCTTATGTATGCGTACCTACCTATATAAAAATTTGTTATAAAATAACAGCTGCGCATGTAGCAATAAGTGGACATTGTTTTGTTTGAAAAGAAAAATATTAAGGCTTTGGAGGCATTTATTTAAATTAATGTTTCTCAATCGTTCCAAAACAGGTACTGAATTTTTTTGACAATGTTTTTTGGAAATTTAATAAATTTTATACTTACTTTATTAGTTGCCTACGGAAGCACGGACCAATAACAAACTTAACATTAGATATAACAATAAACAATAGTAATTTCGACATCATGGTTTTTTGATGAGCTGATTCCCCATGCGAGTTTGCTTACCTAAAGCGGCAATTACACTTCTTCTTTCGCCTAATGCGGTCGGCGAATCAAAGGGGGGAAGCAAAATACGAGAGTGATCCAAAAGTAATAAGAATGACATGTCAGAATTACAGAATAATATTTTTGGAACTATGGTAATACAGTATCAAATACAATTTTAACAACATTCATTTGTTTTCCTTTTATAATTAATAATAAATTATTATTAATTAATATAATAACAAACAACAGTGTCCAGTACTTAACAACATCAGTAAAATAAATCTAATTTTAAGTACATTTCAAAGACCTGTAGCTTCGGCTTTTGAAGATAATGAAACCTGGGCTCTTTTTAATATATATATATATTATATATATATACCTAATACCTACACATTTGTGCATATTATTAAAAAAATCTTTAAAATAAAAGGTTTTTGGTAATGTTCTAGACTTCAAAGATTTACAAAAAAGTCTGCTAATCGTAGATTTTTAATGTAATATCCATAACAATTTTAGATGAGCATAGAAACATTGTTTTCGGATAGATTAGTTGGAAGAAAAAACAGTTCTGGAGCGTCAAGACGATTTTGGGGTGGCCCAGAACTTCAAATTTCAGAGACTGTTGTAAAATCTTGAGAAATCAAAGCCGACAATTATTTCCTGTAAATTAAAGGCCTAACGTGGTTTATCAAATTTTAATTGTTATTCTTCAAAAGAATGCTCTATTAAATATAGAGCATAAGTTATAAAATTTTGTGATGTAATTGAAACTCCATAATTAGAAAAGTTTTTTTTATTTCCAAACGTAATAAAATATATATATATATATATATATATATATATATGTATTATTAATATATTATAATAATATATATATATTATTCCAAACGTAATAAAATATATATATATATATATATATATATATATATATATATATATATATATATATATATATATATATATATATATTACGTTTGGAAATAAAAAAAACTTTTCTAATTATGCAACCTTATTGCAACCTTTATTACATTCTCATGGTTATTACTTTGACATGTGCCGTCAGTCACCTGAGATTAACTTTTATTTTATTCTTAAGGTTCCCTCACACTTACCATTTCATTTATTATGTATCAAACTATATATATATATATATACAGGGTGCTCGTTTCGATTTGCGATAAATTAAACAGGTTACTTGGGTCATTAACAGAAGTTGTCTGGTATATAGGCTTTTGGAAAATTCGATAAAAAATATTTTTTTTTGTTTTGATACATAATAAATGAAATGGTAAGTGTGAGGGAACCTTAAGAATAAAATAAAAGTTAATCTCAGGTGACTGACGGCACATGTCAAAGTAATAACCATGAGAATGTAATAAAGGTTGCAATACACATGTTCAGTGATTAAACTTATTTTTTTAATAACTCAATAACGGTAAGAGTTAAAACACTAGTTTCTTAGAGAAATTAATTATATTTGACCTAAATAAGCTTCCCTTAAAGTTATAGCATATGAAGAAAAACACGCTGTATACACGATGATTCTTAATCCGTGATCAGGAATCATTTTTTCTAACTCAGTAATTGATGGAGATTACGTTAAAGTAGTAATTACGTGTAAACAAATTGATTTATTTTTTAATCATGTTTTAATTTTGGATTAAATTTTATCCCAAAATCCTTGTCACTCTACTACCATATCAGTTTTAATGAGGTTGTATTGTAATCTCTTTACAAAGTTATTAGCAATTGTCAATTTATGAGTAAACCTTGCCCATGACATTGTCAACCACTTTTGTCATACGTATAATAAACAAAGTCATAGTCACGGATATTGAATGAGAAAATAATAATTATTCACCAAAAATCGTGCCTCCACCACATCCGTACTCAAACATAGAGCGTTACGATACTGTACGTTTGTCCATACAAACGAATAGCACAATGCGAACCCAACCAACAGATTATTTCACGAACTTCATCCAAGCATTCCGATCCCCGGACACAATTTAATAAATCGCATGCACCAAAAATCTTCGCGACTTCGGACAGTTTACAGTGCCACAACATGCTTGAGCACCCGGACGACCCTGTCATCATCCTGACGATCTGGATCAACAAATCTTAAGATCTTTGCTGAAGAAGATTTCGAGTGAATCGATCCAATCACAGGAACAATCAAGTGGATCTGTATCAAGCAAGAACAACACGGTGGACATTTTGAACACTTGTTAAATTATGTTTAAAATTTTTTTTTTTGATTTTAGTTGGTCAGGTATGCAGTTTTATTGTTTTTATTTAATTATTAAATTGTACTGTATGAAAACAAATTGCTTTACTTGCTAAAGATTTTGCCAAGTTTAGGTATGCACGTTAACATAATCTCCTATCAATTATGTTCGTCGTTATCAGTGTTGCACTGATAAGATAATGAGTAGATAGAAGTCTTTATTGACATAAGATCCGTCAAATTCCCGTTTCCCGCCATACTGATGGCACTTGACGTATCGTAGTTAAACTTTATACTGTAGGATGACCATGTATTAAGTGGTAATTTGTTTTAATTAGGTTTTCACTTTTAATTAATTAAACAGTGACGAAATAACTTGAGACCTCGCCGAATAAGTTTAATTTTGGCTAAATTTTAATGTTTTTCTACTCCTGATCACGGATTAAGAATCATCGTGTATATATGTATGTATATATATATAATATAATAAATTGCACGGGAAAACTTCAAAATGTCCAATTTTAATAACGAAAGTAGTAGAACACTCAAATTGGTATCCAGTAATACCGATTCCCTTTACTTTGGATCACCCCTCGTATGAGGTTACCAAGCAACCGACATTCTTTGCATGCGGTGAACGACTCAGTACAGTACAATGCCCGCACCCATTTTGACTTAAAAAAAATCGAGGAAATGAAATAAAATAAAATAAATACATTTCGGATACATTTAACTTTTTAACAAATAGAAAATAACCAATCAAGTGAGAGTCGTACGCGCTCATTGGGTTCCGTGTTAGAACATTATAAAGATAACCGTTAAGGCGCGGTAAGCGTAGAATTTCCGTTTGTTTTTTTCAGTTTTCTTAATAATACTACTTCCTTATGAAGTAAAACTTATACAGGGTGGTCCAAACCTTGACGTCAAAAATTTTTTTTTAGGTTCCCTACGTCATGGGCTATCAGAATATACCCCATGTATGTTAGCCGATTTTTTGTAGTTTTCGAGTTATGAATTTTTGAAAATATTTTTTTGAGAAATTCTGGAATG